>CM076575.1:1287112150-1287335051 GCA_034641835.2 Pinus albicaulis | reverse complement strand
CCACCAACACATTCTTTTTTATAAAATAATTCATTATTCTCACGTGCACATAATATATTTGATAAAAAATAATGAACACTTGAAGGAGGGGGGTCATTTGACCAATATTTTATGCCAAAATTTACAAATGTATCATAAAATAATTGGAATTCTACATGGTATCGACAACAAAATGTGTCTCAAAAAGTGATAGGCCTGACATACCATGGTTTAATCTTCACAAATGTGCTAAGGAAAACCTTCACATCAGTATTAATCTCCATAAAGTTATGGAATAATTCTACTTGACTGACCCGTGTTATATGTTTGGCATGAGATTCATAATTTCCATTAGATATACAACATCGCACAAAATCCTTTTCTTTTGCCGACACATGAGAATTCAACTCCCAAAACTCTTTTACCCTATCCCTCACACCATAAGGAATTCTATCATGATATGGACACCTCCAGATATTAGCCCAACATGCAAGTTCATCATTCTCATCTAATTAAACTCTAAATTTTGGATGCCTCCATAAAGTTTTTCTTAATGTTTTAAAAAATTTTGAAGTTGTTGACATCAACCGACTTGATGAAGTTTGTTTGCGACTACACCTGTTAAAATTTCTCTACGAGCATTCTTTTCAACTTGATATTGCTTTTTGGCTAATGTGGCAAGCGCCGACGTCACATTTTTTGATACCATTTCATTTGCTAAAATCTCTTTCTCACTTTTAATGCCTAATAATTCCACAACATTTTTGAGAGATTTGTGCTTTAAAAATCCATGTAACATCTAAGCTTGTTCTATGATAGATTTACCTTCCAAAATATGTTTCAATCCCAAATTTACTTTATCTCTAACTGTCCTTTCAAACATTGGTGGTCCCAATTCTTCAATTTTAGTTGGATCCATATTTTCTAGAAACTTGTAGTTGTATACAATGTTCTTGGAACTTCCAATTAATTGCAGTGAAATTCGAGGTATGGTAGTATATTATTGTGGTTTTGATGTTGCCCCTACATAAAAAACAATATTAACTTCTAATTTGAAATTGACATATACATATTTTTAATTTTAAAACTATCTTGAACTACAATGTTTTAAAAAAAAATACAAATTTCAAATTGAAGAAACTATTGACTCACTAGTGAGATCGATATCAATATTCTCTTGGATATTTGTGTTTTCAATATTCTCATTGACAAGTTCCTCAAAATTTCTCATTTCCTCGTCATTATCATGCACCTCTACATCTCTTTCACAATGCTCTACCTCCACATTTATTTCATGGCTTAATCTTTCCCTTTCCTCTCGCCTTTTTTTTTGTAGTCTCTCATTTTTATCCACTGAATCAGTGCTTTTTCGATCGTGCCTTGATCGGAAATTCCTTTGGTTTTCCATGTTCATAAAATTGGAAATCCAATTCTATTTTCACCAAATACCCAAAAAAAACATAAAGAATTTAGAATAAGTACTTCATGCTTTCAATAAGAGAGAAAATTAAAAATAAATAATTAAATTCATAAAGACATTTTGAAAAAATACTTCATGCCTTCATAAAGACATTTTGCAAAAATACTTCATGCCTTCATAGATTCATTTTGAAAAAATACTTCATGTCTTCATAGAGACATTTTTCAAAAATACTTCATGCATCCATGCACCCAAAAAAACTTAAAAAAAAATTTGCACCGAGAAAAACTTTCAAAAAAAAATTCGCCAAAAAAAATTCGCACCCATAAAAACTTAAATTTTTTTTTTTCCAAATAGAATTTTGCACCTAGAAAATATTTGCACCTTGGCAGAAAAATAATTTGAACCCTTGCACCTTTGCAATTTTCGGACCCTCGCACCTTCGCAATTTTCGCTGGTTTACAATGTGTGGAATTAATCTTTCGAACAAGAGTATTTATATACAACTCTCACCAGAAAGATTCCGTCGGCTTTCAATTAAAATTTAATAAACTCTCTTCAGAGAGATAAAAAACTCTCGTCCGAGAGTTTAATAAACTCTCGGACGAGAGTTGACCATGGCTAAGCTAGTTAATTTTGTTATGATAACGCTTTCGAGCTAACTCCTCTTCCTTCGCATGAAATAACCAATTTTATTCCATAATCTCACCACGTGGATGCATTTTATGTTTTTATAGTTTGTGGGTTACTTTTTTAAAGGAAAATGGTTGATTTTAGGACGACCAAGAATCAAATGTGAGCAAATTTATTAATACTTTTAAATGTATGAAGGAAATATATTCCCCACTAAAGAAAACCATAGTAAAAATATTATTGATTCATGAGGCCATGTTTGAGTCTTAAAAAAGTGAGTTTCCTATCCAATAATTTCACTTATACAATTTAATTCCCTTATACAATTTAATTCTGATGAGGATAATTAGACATAATAGATGATATATGCAACGAGAATTTTTTTCTTCATATAATATTTTAGGGATTAAGAGTAATATATTCATACTACTCGAACACCTCATTGTTAAATATATTAGACCTAAACTATATGAAATTAGTTTTATATAAAATTACCTCTATGTTATACTAATTGGAAGGTTCGATCGTAAGTAATTTTTATGCGATTTCTATGTTGTGAGCGATCGTGGAGGTATGTAGAAAAAGTGTAATAAGGTTGAATGTGTGTGAACATATGGAAGTGGGGATGTGTACCAAAGGAGCAACATGCAGAAGGGACATCCACAATTTAGCACCTTCCACATACTAAATTTTTGGGTTGGATCTGATCCAAATATTAAGAATCAACTCCCATTTTATGGTACCTATTTGCAATAAGACCTCATAACATTTTATATATTGGAAAAAAATGATGCATATGGTGACTTTCATGCATATAACACAAAAATAATGTTGAAAGCAATAAATTTGGTTTCAATTTACATATAAACTAACAAAATTTATCTTGTGAGAAAAACCTCATTCCTCCACGGGAACCTGACATTGAACTGCAGCAAGACTGGATTGCCCTGCAATGCCTCTGTGTAGTGATTGTGTCACTCAGTGCAATATCTTCATCACAAATTTGGCTGCACTCTGCCTTTTCACTGGTCTCACTCCTGACTAGAAACTGAAGCCTTCCGGCCTCCAAAACATTTCTTTGGGATTTGACATTGGCTCTGTGCTATATCCTCAGGAGGAAAATGACTTCCCCCCTATCTCTGCGCACTGATTGCATAGGCACTACGTCATGGGCTTTACGCTACCGGCGTGGCTCTCCTTGTCTCTACTGCTATGTACTTTCCAGCTCAAGAATCTTTCCAACTGGAACTACTTCCCCTCTCTAAAAAATATCTCTCATTCAAATTTTCTTCCAGAGCACTACTCACTAAAGAAATCGATCTCTGATCTCTACCTTGTGTCTCCGAATTTATTTTCCAAATGACCCTTCAAGCTAATCTTATATTCTTCTCGTTGAGACTTCAAAAACCAATATTAATTCTATAATGAGTGGCTAAGATTAAATTTTGAATTGATTTGTTTCTTCTAGATCATTCTAAGTCATATTCTATTAATTCTATAACACCCCTAGTTTCTATGGAGATCATACGCCTGATCCATGAGGATATGGATAATGCTAAGACTTTCCCAAAACCTTTCAAAAAGCCTTGAAAGGAAAAATGCTAATTTAGATTGAAGAGGAAAAATATAAATTCCCCAATGAAGAGGAAAGTAGTTTGGAAGAGGTAAAAAGCCAGAAAAGTAGAAATCATCTTTAAAGTCCCTCATTAAGGGAATCCTAGGCAAACAGGAAGAAAAGCATCCTAAAATTCTGGATGTAGAATTTAGAAACAGGTTTGGGGGAAAGCATAGCTTAAGTAAGCTGCTCCAGAGCAGATTGAGGTTGGTCTGTTCTTGGGGAGGATCTTAGCTCGGGGGTGAATTCTGGAGATAGAAGAATTCTATGGTTGGGAGGATTGGTCATAGGAAAAAGTGGTATGCACACCTAAGCTATAGACAATAGATCTAGATGATATTATAAAGTTTCACTGGTTATGTGGATTGAAATAAATAGAAAGATGTTATGCTGCAGAATTTAAATTCCTTACATTTAACAGATTTTGTTAGAATAAATAATTCTCTAAAATCTGTATAGTTTTAGGAGGATATTCTAATGGGAGAATATCAAACAGAATCTCTAAACCTGATATTGGTCTAGATCTGGAGATATGTCTTACTCCCTAGACAAATAAATCTTATAACTTTAATCTTCCTCTGTAGTATAAAAATGTACAGAATGAAATAGATCTTATAAACCACAGAATATGAATTGAATTTAATAAGTGTGAAATTTTAAATTCTGCATAAATACTTCAAGAATGAAAATAGTATATTTTCAGAAAGATAAACTGAAACTAGTTACTGAAATTAGGAATAATATTTAAGTAAACAGAAACTTTATTCCGGAAAGAAATACCATTCTATCAAATTAGTATAAAAAAAAAATTCTGCTATAGATCTAATACTCTGTATTTCTGGTTATTTTAACTAGAGTATTATAAAATACAATTTCAGAAAAAATATATATATAATTCTAAATACGGAAATTGATGAGAATAGAATTGATTTCATGCAAAAGAAGAATCATTCAAATTATAAAACCATTTTCTATTTATAAAAATGTTAATTGAAATAAATTATATGAAATATGAAGAAGAAACTATTTCATGCAATTATCTCAAACTGTAGCATGTGAGAAATTTGGAATAGTACTACTCTCTAAAATCTTACAAAGGTAAAAATCTTTTGAAACAGTGGTATTCCAGAAATCTGATATGTCATTATTAAACTCCTAAGTATTAAACATAAATATTCTACAAATAACTCATTATCTGTCCTGGCTTTTACATTTATTAAATCTGAGAGAGTTCTCAACATATTACATTGAAAAATATGAAATTTCTAAATAGATAGAAATTATGTGGAAAATAATAAGAATTATTTGTTTATATAATGATCTGAAACTATAAACTAATCATAAATAGAGTTACATATATTAAATCTATAAAATATTTTCCATAAATTATGCAGAAGATAAAAAGACTGATATATATATATCTGTGTGTGTGTGTGTATATATCCTCCCTACCATAAACATATGGTTAAACTAAAATATTCATAAACATTTATTATAGTAAAATGAATTAAATCGACCCAATGTTCCTCTATTCATAGAAGAGATGGAAATAACATACTGTAACAAATTATGGATAAATCAGTGTTGATATATATATATATATATATATATATATATATATATATCAAGTCTGTTTGTATAAATAAAACAATATATATATCTGCAAAAACGTTTAAAAAGGAATGAAAAAATACAATCGAAAATATTGTTGAAAGAAATATGTATTTAACAGTCCGAACACAAAAACTCTCAAAAATTTACGAGAGTATCTTTATTGTCCAAATACATCTGAAACAAGCAATAGCATAGAATGCTAGAGTTTATAATAAAACCAGAACTAAATCAAACACAGTTTGGTCTTCAAGGTTGACAAGTATGGGAAATGTGGCTTGACCAACCTGTAGATGGAGCCACAAAAGTTCGTTAGTTTTGAATACGTTAATGAATGGGAGAAAAAAGTTATATGTAAGGTCGATGAAAGAGAGAGTACCTACAATCACCAAATGAGTAGGAAATAAATTAGTTTCAGAGAAAAATAAAAGTTAAAAATGTGGAAATAATACTGTCACAAAACCAAAAAGGGGGAAACGAGTTACCTATGGGTAAAACGTGGTTGGACCTCATCCCTGGTTCGAGTCGCAGAGACAGATGGAACCAAGTAGTGGTCATACTAACTGTAAAAGGAATGATTCCAAGATAACTTCGAAAGGTTTAAAAACCAAACTATTGGAAGAGATTAAAACGAAGGCATGTAATGTTGAAGACGAACTTTTTTAAAACCAACCAGAATCTAACTATGCACTACGAAAATTATTGACATTGAAACCATCATAAAATGAATAGACAAGCCTGAGAAGAAAATAAACAAGCACAACAGGAGATAAACCATTATAAATTATGGAGGTGCATTATCATACAGGCTAAATCGATTCACAAGGAAGTCTATCACTTTAAAAAGAACATTAGGGGAGAGCTTCTAAAGAAATTCCATAAGCAAATGATTTAAAAACCCAGCAATCATAATATACCCAATTTGGAAATATATTAAAAACAAATGGGTTAAGAAAATAAATTTAATTACCTGTAGCATAACAAAGGCATCACACCAGAGGAGCGGAGCACTATGTGCACTGTGGATTCGGCAACGTATCAATCTTTGTGAGAACAGAGATGGTTACACTTGACGAAAAAACCCTTGGAGAAGAATGGAATGGTGAATCTGCTATGTTTAATAGAGAGGGATGTCTTAAAACCCTAAGCACATCCAACGCTACACATGGAAAAAATCTGTCGGCTCTCTCTCGTAGATCGAGACTGGCCTAATTGATATTTCAAACCCTAATTACATTAAATTTTACTGTACTATTGCAGATGGTAGCATTTAAAACGAATCACAGTTATGTGACATAAATAAATAAACAACGATTTATTATGTGGCTCGAGGAACAGAGCTGTAGCTTGACATTAATGCATGCATATAAATATAGATCGTTGAGAAGTAAACAAGTAACGTATGTTAGTAGACATAATAACTATACCATTATTCAAAAGGAATTATCAATATTGATTATCAATGCTAAGGTAAGCGGCATACTTATGCGTATTTCATGATGTGAATGGAATCAAATCAAATATTACTCCATTAGTCATGGATAGGACTATGGGTTCATAGTAATGTAAACAAAAAATCAAATAAGAATTTTTTTGACAATTAAATGCGATGGGTATAAAAAGCCATCATAATATATGATGAATGAGGGTATCATTAACTGGCTTAAAGTTAAGTTCATTATAAATTTACTTAAGGTAAAGTTAGTATAAATTTGAGCAATGATAAATTTAGTGTTGTAATAGTTATACTATCGGACTAAGATGTATATAGAAGAGAAATGTATAACTTTTGTTAAGAAGAAAAATAACTTAAGAAGTAGAGTATGATTATGCCAAATGGAAGTAATCTATAACTAGAATAGAATATTATTAACTTAAGAATGAATTTAGATAATTCAAATAAATGAAATGGAGATAAAAGAGTAAGGTAATAATAGAAAGAAAAAAAATTAAGTGGAAAAAGAGGTATATTACAAATGGTATCAGAAATGTTATGTTGTGATGAAAATTATTTTATGATGATAAAAGTATACTGACGTTGTGTTGTTGTACAGTGATAAAATATTGGAAACAGAACCGTTGTAGAAATTATGTTTGCAGAGGATGAACTCTATGTTGATCTCGGTGGTGGAGATAACATGCCAGATCCCCTTGCTCCTCTGATGGCCATGTTGCACAGGATGCAACGGGATATGGCCCAGCTAAGAAGCCAAAATTATAGGCTATCTTTAGCCAGTGAAGAGAAGGAAAAACTGATAAGAGAACTGACTTCTCGGAACAACCAAGAAGGTGAAGGTTCCAGAAGGAGAAGGAAAGGCAGGGTCAATATCTTAGATGATTCTGAGGAATATGACACCACTAGACACCAGTATAAACATAAGAAATAATTACAGGGTGAATTCTGGAAAATAAAACCTTCCTCCTATGATGGAGAGAAGGAGGAAGATGTTGAGGCATGGCTGCTGAATATGATTAAGTATTTTCAGGTCTACGAGTATGAAAGCAATCTGAGGGCCAGATTAGCTATCTATCAGCTGCAAGATAAGGCTACCTTGTGGTGGGAGGAAACAAAAATGGTTCATGCCATTGATGAAAAAACAATGAGTTGGGAAGATTTCCAAGTCAAGTTTAAAAATCGATATTTGGACGAACGCTATTATGATGACAAATAAAAATTGTTTCACGAACTTAGACTGGGACAACTCACCATAGATGAGTTTGTCACCAAGTTCACAAATATATTAAGATATGTTCCTTACATTCGTGAAGAGAAGGAAAAGGTGCAAAGGTTTTTGAACTGTTTTCCTACGGTGTATTAGGAGAAAATAGAGTTCGATAATCCAAAAACTATGGAAGAAGTGGTGAGGAAAGCCAGATTATGCTACCAGTAGTTTAAAGGAAAGAGTGAACCAGGGAAGAGGTGGAAAAACAAGGGTGAATTCAAAGGAAGGAAACAGAAACCAGCTTACTTGAAGAACTTTGGTAGGAATCATCAACAAAAGAAATTTAACAAAAAAAATGAAAATCAAACTGCTCAATCCCAAGTTGATTCAAATAAAATATATGGAAGTAACAAGAAGGAAGGAATGGTTAAAATGCAAGAGCCTTTGAAGTGCTGGGGTTGTGGAGAACCTCATCTATTGAGGGACTGTCCACACTAAAATATTCAGATGGTTTTGAGAGATAGAGAAGCTACACCAATGAATGACATAGAAAGGAATACCCCCACTATCAGTGCAACTTTCGAGAACCGACAAGCGGAACATCAGTCTACTATGGTCAAAATGGAAGTTAAAATGTCTGATCAATCTGTTACTAGATTAATTGATCCAGGTGCTTCTTTGAGTTATATTAGTCCACAAGTTGTAGAAAAATGTAAACTCAGAATAGAAAAGTTTCAATATCCTTGGTTGGTACAATTAGCTACCGGAACTAAACGCAAGGTAACTCATAAACTACCTAAAAAAACTATTAAATTGAATGAATATCAGACAAAGGTAGATTTAAACATTTTTCCATTATGTTCCTATGATTTATTGATAGGAATGGACTGGCTAGAAAATAAAAATACCATGCTGAATTGTTGGGACAAAACTCTGCACTACATAGATGATGAAGGAAAACCATTCATACTAAAAGGGAAACCGAAACCTATTTCTGTAAGGTAGATCTCAGCCCTTCAGCTAAAAAGAACAGCTAGGAATGGATATCAAGTATATGCTGTACATGTTGAAGAATTAGGACATAAACCTGAAGAAAAATTTTTAGACACCTTACCAGTGATAAGAGAATTTAAGGAAGTTTTCCCGGATGAGATTCCTCATCTTCCCCCCAAGAGAGAGATCGATTTTTCAATCTATTTGGTGATAGCGGAAACACCAGTTTCTAGAGCTCCTTATTGGATGAGCTCCCTTGAACTCATGGAGTTAAAAATGAAATTAAAAAAAAATTTATGGATAAAGGTTACATCAAACCGAGTGTATCTCCTTGGGGAGCACTGGTGCTGTTCGTGAAAAAGAAGGATGGAACCTTTAGAATGTGAATTGACTATCGTCAAATGAATAAGTTGACAATAAAAAACAAGTATCCATTGCCCAGAATAGATGATCTTTTTGATCAGGTGAGAGGAGCTTCAGTATTCTCTAAGATCGACTTAAGGATTGGTTATCACCAACTAAGAATTAAGGAGGAGGATAATAGTAAAACAACCTTTCGAACTAGGTATGGTCACTACAAATTTTTAGTCCTACCTTTTGGTTTCACCAATGCCCCTGCCAATTTTATGTGCTTAATGAATAGTGTTCTGAATAAATATTTAGACAAATTTGTACTAGTATTTATAGATGATATTCTAATCTATTCAAAAAGTAGAACATAAAGAACACCTTAGAATTGTGTTGCAGACTCTTAAGGATAATCAGTTGTATGCCAAGTTTAGAAAATGTGAATTTTATAAGGATAAAATTCAATATTTTGGGCATATAATTTCTGAACAAGGATTTTCTGTTGAACCTGAGAAAATAAAGGCCATTAGAGAGTGGCCGGTGCTGACTGATGTCTCAGCAGCAAGATCATTTATGGGGATTACAGGATATTACCGACGGTTTGTAGAAAGATTTTTTGCAATAGCATATCCCATAACTTCACTACAGAGGAAAGGCATCAAATTTGAGTGGACTGAAAAATGCCAAAATAGCTTTGAACAACTGAAATTAAACTTACTACAACACCTATACTGAAGATTGCAGATCCTGATAAAGAGTTTGTCGTGTGTATGGATGCGTGTAGAGAGGGATTCGGAGGAGTTCTGTTGCAAGAGAATTTTTCTATTGCATATGAATCTAGAAAACTTAAGAAACATGAACATAATTACAGTGTATATGATCTTGAGTTAGCCGTTGTAATTCATGCCTTGAAGATGTGGCGACACTATCTTCTCGGAAAAAAATTTACAATGATGACAGATCATTTCAGTCTCAAGTATTTTTTCACTCAAACAGATTTGAATGCTCGACAAGCCAGATGGATGTATTTTCTAAGTTAATTTGATATAGACATAAAACATATCAAAGTGAAAGAAAACAAAATTGCTGATGCTCTAAGAAGAAATGCTTGCCAAAACATAAGTAACATTGGGTGTAGTGTCAGTTTTGACTTGGAAGGATTAGTAAAAATGGTAGCAGATCAAGATCCCAACTATGAGAAATTGCAAGTGAAAATTTTGAAAAAGGAAATGGCTGGATACACCCAAAATCAGAAAGGGTTGATCTGTTATAGAAACAGGTTGTATATCCTCAATGTAGACTCTTTGAAAAAATAAATCCTAGATGAATATCATAAAAATCCATATTCAGGACATCCTGGATATCAAAAAATGCTTACAGCCTTGAAAAAGAAATTATTTTGGCCAAGAATGAAAAAATATGTGGCCAATTACTTAGCCAGATGCATGGAATGTCAACTAGCCAAAGCTGAACATTAGCATCCAGCTGGCCTTCTAAATCCCTTACCAATTGCTGAATGGAAATGGGACACTGTTTCTATAGATTTTATAGTTGGGCTACCCAGAAAAAAGTACCAGCATGACTCAGTGATGGTAGTGGTGGATACTTAAACAAAGTTTGCGCATTTCATACCTGTGAAATCTACTTTTGGGATAGCCCAAGTAGCAAATGTGTTCATGAAGGAAATTGTAAGGCTACACGGGGTTCCTAAAGTTATTATTTCAAATAGAGACGCAAAGTTCACAGTAGCCTTCTGGAAGAGTCTGTTTGGAGGCATGGGCACTAAATTAAATTTTAGTACTACTTATCACCCTCAGACGGATGGTCAAACTGAGAGAAAAAATCAAATTTTGGAGGATATGCTCTGAATGTATGTGATGGATAGGCCAACTAAATGGGAAGACTATTTACATTTAGTCGAATTTTCCTATAATAACAGCTACCAATCTTCCATCAAAATGAGTCCATTTGAGGGACTCTATGGAAGAAAGTTCCATACTCCTTTGAGCTGGAGCCAGCCTGAAGATAAGCTAGTACTTGGGCCAGATGATGTACAAGAAATGGAAAGGATTGTCAAACAAATACAGAGAAACATCAAGATAGCCCAAGATCGACATAAAAGTTATGCCGACAAGAAGAGAGTGCACCGAGAGTACAAAGTCGGTGACCATGTGTATCTATGGGTTAAACCCAAAAAGAGCACTCTTTATGCTGGGAGTTGTGCAAAACTGGCTCCTAGATACTGTGGGCCTTTTGAGGTCTTAGAAAGGGTGGGACCGGTGGCTTATAGACTGGCCTTACCCCCCAAGGTTAAATTTCATGATGTGTTTCATGTTTCGTTATTAAAAATATATGTACATGATGCTTCTCATGTTGTTGATTGGAATGTGATACATGTGGAACCAAAAGGGGAGTTCCTTCCAGAGCCGCTTCAAATATTGGAGCAGGAAGAAATTGAATTGAGAAATATAACAGTAGCTAGAGTAAAAGTGCAGTGGAAACACTTTACTGATGAAGAGGCTACATGGGAAAGAGAAGCTGAGATGATGGAAAAATATCCATCTTTATTTTCCTAATGAACTATAGTAGATAGTTTGTTAACACCGAGGACCGGTTTCAGAGGGGGAATGTGTAACACCCCTAGCCTCTATGTTTTTTAAGTTAGACATTTGAACAAAAATCCAAAGGGGAGTGGACCCCAATGGATAATTATTGTGTGGATTTTATTTAAATATTTATTAATGAAAATAAATGGAATATTTATGTGTGCACTATGACCATATGAGATTGGAAATCATAAGCCTGATCCATGAGGATATGGATAAGGTAAGACTTTCCCAAAACCTTTCAAAAAACCTTGAAAGGAAAAATGCTAATTTAGATTGAAGAGGAAAAATCTAAATTCACCAATGAAGAGGAAAGTAGTTGGAAAGAGGTAAAAAAGCTAGAAAAATAGAAAGCAACTTTAAAGTCCCTCATTAAGGGAAGCTTAGGCAAACAGGAAGAAAATAATCCTGAAATTTTGGACGCAGAATTTAGAGGTAGGCTTGGGGGAAAGCATAGCTTATGTAAGATGCTCCAGAATAGATTGAGGTTGGTCTGTTCTTGGAGAGAATCTCAGCTCAGGGATGAATTCTGGAGATAGACGAATTCTATGGTTGGGAGGATTGGTCATAGGAAAAAGTGGTATGCACACCTAAGCTATAGAAAGTTGATCTAGATGATATTATAAAGTTTCACTGGTTATGTGGATTGAAAGAAATAGAAAAATTTTATGCTGCAGAATTTAAATTCCTTACATTTAACAGATTTTGTTAGAATAAATCATTCTCTAAAATCTATATAGTTGTAGGAAGATAGTCTAATGGGGGAATATCAACCAGAATCTCTAAACTTGATATTGGTCTAGATCTGGAGATATGTCTTACTCCCTAGACAAATAAATCTTATAGCTTTAATATGCCTCTGTAGTATAAAACTGTAAAGAATAAAATAGATCTTATAAACCAGAAAATATGAATTCAATTTAATAACTATGAAATTTTAAATTCTGCATAAATACTTCAAGAAAGAAAATAGTAGATTTTCAAAAAGATAAATTGAAACTGGCTACTGAAATCAGGAATAATATTTAAGTAAACAGAAACTTTATTCGAGAAAGAAATACCATTCTATCAAATTAGTATTAAAAAAATTTCTGCTAGAGATCTAATACTCTGTATTTATGGTTATATTAACTAGAGTATTATAAAATACAATTTCAGAATATATATATATATATATATATATATATATATATATATATATATATATATATATATATATAATTCTGAATATAGAAATTGATGAGAATAGAATTGATTGCATGCAAAAGAAGAATCATTCAAATTATTAAACCATTTTATGTCTATAAAAATGTTAATTGAAAGATTTTATATGAAATATGAAGAAGAAACTATTTCATGCAATTATCTCAAATTGTAGCATGTGAGAAATTTGGAATAGTACTACTCTCTAAAATCTTACAAAGGTAAAAATATTTTGGAACAGTGGTATTCCAGAAATCTGATATGTCATTATTAAACTCCTAAGTTTTAAACATAAATATTCTACAGATAACTCATAACCTGTCCTGGCTTTTACATTTATTAAATCTGAGAGATTTCTCAACATATTACATTGAAAAATATGAAATTTCTGAATAGATAGCAATTATGTGGAAAATAATAAGAATTATTTGTTTATATAATGATCTGAAATTATAGAGTAATCATACATACAGTTACATATATTAACTCTATAAAAGAGTTTCCATAAATTATGCAGAAGATAAAAAGACTGATATATATATATATATATATATATATATATATATATATATATATATATATATATATATATATATATATATATATATATATATATATATATATATATATATATATATCCTACCTACCATAAACATATGGTTAAACTGAAATGTTCATAAACATTTATAACAGTAACATGAATTAAATCGACCCAATGTTCCTCTATTCATAGAAGAGATGGAAATAACATACTATAACAAATTATGGAAAAAACAGAGTGTTGATATATATATATATATATATATATATATATGCAGAAACGTTTAAAAAGGACTGAAAAACTAGAGTCGAAAAGATTCTTGAAATAAATATGTATTTAACAGTCCGAACACAAAAACTCTCGAAAATTTATGAGAGTATCTTTATAGTCCAAATACATTTGAAACAAGCAATAGCAGAGAATGCTAGAATTTATAATAAAACTAGAACTAAATCAAACACAGTTTGGTCTTCAAGGTCGACAAGTATGGGAAATGTGGCTTGACCAAACTGTAGATGGAGCCACAGAAGTTCGTTTAGTTTTGAATACGTTAATGAATGGGAGTAACAAGTTATATGTAAGGTCGATGAAAGAGAGAGTACCTGAAATCACTAAATGAGTAGGAAATAAATTAGTTTCAGAGAAAAATAAAAGTTAAAAATGTGGAAATAATACTGTCACAAAACCAAAAAGGGGGCAACGAGTTACCTATGGGTAAAATGTGGTTGGAACTCATCCCTGGTTCAAGTCGCAGAGATATATGGAACCAAGTAGTGGTCGTACAAACGGTAAAAGGAACAATTCCAAGTTAACTTCCAAAGGTTTAAAAACCAAACGATTGGAAGAGATTAAAATGAAGGCATGTAATGTTGAAGACAATTTTTTTTTAAACCAACCAAAATCTAACCATGCACCATGAAAATGATTGACATTGAAACCATTATTAAAAAAAATAGACAAGTTTGAGAAGAAAATAAACGAGCACAACAGAAGATAAACCATTATAAATTATGGAGGTGCGTTCTCATACAGGCTAAATTGATTCACAAGGAAGTCTATCACTTTAAAAAGAAAATTAAGGGTGAGCTTCTTAGGAAATTCCATAAGAAAACAATTTAAAAACCCAGCAATCATAATATACCTAATTTGAAAACGAATTAAAAACAAATGGGTTAAGAAAATAAATTGAATTACCTATAGCATAACAAAGGCATCGCACCAGAGGAGCGGAGCACTGTGCACACTGTGGATTTGGCAACGTATCAATCTTGGTGAGAACATAGATGGTTACGCTTGACAAAAAAACCCTCGGAGAAGAATGGAATGGTGAATATGTTGTTTTTAATAGAGAGGGACGTCTTAAAACCCTAAGCACATCCAACACTACACATGGAAAAAATCTGTCGGCTCTCTCTTGTAGATCGAGACTGGCCTAATAAATATTTCAAAACCCTAATTACATTAAACATTACTATACTATTTCAGATCGTAGCATTTAAAATGAATCACAGTTATGTGACATAAATAAATAAACAACGATTTATTATGTGGCTCGAGGAACAGAGCTGTGGCTTGACATTAATGCATGCGTACAAATATAGATCGATGAGAAGTAAACAAGTAACGTATGTCAGTAGACATAATAACTATACCATTATTCAAAAGGAATTATCAATATTGATTATCAACGCTAAGGTAAGCGGCATACTTATGCGTATTTCATGATGTGAATGGCATCAAATCAAACATTACTCCATTAGTCATGGATAGGACTGTGGGTTCATAGTAATGTAAACGAAAAATCAAATAAGAAGTGTTTTGACAATCAAATGTGATGGGTATAAAAAGCCATCATAATATATGATGAATGAGGGTATCATTAAGTGGCTTAAAGTTAAGTTCAATATAAATTTACTTAAGGTAAAGTTAGTATTAATTTGACTAATGATAAATGTAGTGTTGTAATAGTTATACTATTGGAATAAGATGTATATAGAGGAGCAATGTATAACTTTTGTTAAGAAGAAAAATAACTTAAGAAGTAGAGTATGATTATGCCAAATGGAAGTAATCTATAAATAGAATAGAATATTATTAACTTGAGAATGAATTTATATAATTCAAATAAATGAAATGGAGATAAAAGAGTAAGATAATAATATAAAAAAAAATTAAGTGGAAAAAGAGGTATATTACAAATGGTATCAGAGCCCTTGTTTAAAAACTGGGTAGTTTATGTGCTCACTCGGAAATGTTATGCTGTGATGAAAATTCTTTTATGATGTTAAAAGTATACTGACGTTGTGTTTTTGTACAGTGAGAAAATACTGGAAACAGAATCATTGCAGAAATTATGTCTGTAGAGGATGAACTCTATGTTGATCTGGGTGGTGGAGATAACACACTAGATCCCAATGCTCCTCTGATGGCCATGTTGCACAAGATGCAATGGGATATGGCCCAACTAAGAATCCAAAATGATAGGCTATCTTTAGCCAGTGAAGAGCAGGAAAAAGTTATAAGAGAACTGACTTCTTGGAACAGCCAAGAAGGTGAAGGTTTCGAAAGGAGAAGGAAAGGCAAGGTCAATCTCTCAGATGATTCTAAGGAATATGACACCACTAGACACCAATCTAAATGGAATAAAGAATTATAGGGTGAATTCCGGAAAATAAAACCTCCTTCCTATGATGGAGAGAAGGAGGAAGATGCTGAGGCATGACTGCTGAATATGATTAAATATTTTTAGGTCTACGAGTATGAAAACAATCTGAGGGCAAGATTAGCTATCTATTAGTTGCAAGGTAAGGCTACCTTGTGGTGGGAGGAAACAAAAATGGTGCATGCCATTGATGAAAAAATATTCACTTGGGAAGATTTCCAAGTCAAGTTTATAAACCGATATTTGAACGCACATTATTATGATGACAAAGAAAAAGAGTTTCAAGAACTCAGATTGGGAGAACTCACCATAGATGAGTTTGTCACCAAGTTCAAAAATCTATTAAGATACGTTCCTTATATTCGTGAAGAGAAAGCAAAGGTGCAAAGGTTTTTGAATTGTTTGCCTATGGTGTATAAGGAGAAAATAGAGTTCGATAATCCAAAATATATGGACGAAGTGGTGAGGAAATCCAGATTATGCTACCAGCAGTTTAAAGGAAAGAGTGAACTAGGGAAGAGCTGGACAAACAAGGGTGAATTCAAAGGAAGGAAACAGAAACCAGCTTACTTGAAGAACATTGGTAGGAATCATTAGCGAAAGAAATTTAACAAAAAAAATGAAAGTCAAACTGCTCAATCCCAAGTTGATTAAAAAAAAATAGATGGAAGTAACAAGAAGGAAGGAATAGTTAAATTGCGGGAGCCTTTGAAGTGCTGGGGTTGCGGAGAACCTCACCTGTTGAGGGACTGTCCACACCGAAATATTCAGATGGCTCTGAGAGATAGAGAAGCTACTGCAGTGAATGACTTAGCAAGGAATATCCCCACTATCAGTGCAGCCTTGGAGAACTGAAAAGTGGAACATCAGTCTACCATGCTCGAAATGGACGGTAAAATTTCTGATCAATCTGTTACTATATTAATTGATCTAGGTGCTTCTTTGAGTTATATTAGTCCACAAGTTGTAGCAAAATGTAAATTCAGAACAGAAAAGTTTCAACAGCCTTGGTTGGTACAGTTAGATACCAGAACTAAACGCAAGGTAACTCATAAGCTACCTAAAACAGCTATGAAATTGAATGAATATCAGACAGAAGTAGATTTAAACATTTTTCCATTAGGTTCCTATGATTTATTGATAGGAATGGACTAGTTAGAAAAGAAAAAGACCATGCTGAATTGTTGGGATAAAACTATGCACTGCATAGATGATGAAGGAAAGCCATTCATACTAAAAGGGAAACTAAAACTCATTTCTGTAAGGCATATCTCAGCCCTTCAGCTAAAAATAATAGCTAGGAAGGGATATCAGGTATATGTTGTACATGTTGAAGAATTAGGATAGAAACTTGAAGAAAACTTGTTAGACACCTTACCAGTGATAAGATAATCTAAGGAAGTTTTCTCAGATGATATTCCTCATCTTCCCCCCAAGAGAGAGATCGATTTTTCAATCGATTTGGTGCTAGGGGCAACACCAGTTTCTAGAGCTCCTTATTGGATGAGCCCCCCTGAACTCATGGAGTTAAAAATACAATTACAAGAATTGCTGGATAAAGGTTACATCAGACAGAGTGTATCTCCTTGGGGAGCACTGGTGCTGTTCATGAAAAAGAAGGATGGAACCTTCAGAATGTGCATTGACTATCGTCAACTGAATAAGTTGACAATCAAAAACAGGTATCCATTGCCCAGAATAGATGATATTTTTGATTAGGTGAGAAGAGATTTAGTATTCTCTAAGATTGACTTAAGGACTGGTTATTACCAACTCAGAATTGAGGAGGAGGATATTAGTAAAAATAGCCTTTCGAACCAGGTATGGTCACTATGAATTTGTAGTCCTACCTTTCAGTTTGACCAATGCCCCTGCTAATTTTATATGCTCAATGAATAGTGTTTTGAATAAATATTTAGACAAATTCATACTAGTATTTATAGACGATATTATAATCTATTCAAAAAGTGAGGCATAACATAAAGAACACCTTAGAATTGTGTTTCAGACTCTTAAGGATAATCAGTTGCATGCCAAGTTTAGCAAGTGTGAATTTTATAAGGATAAAATTCAATATTTGGGGCATGTAATTTCTGAACAAGGATTGGTTGTTGACCCTGAGAAAATAAAAGCCATTAGAGAGTGGCCAGTGCCGATTGATGTCTCAGCGGTAAGATCATTTATGGGGATTATAGGATATTACCGATGGTTTGCAGAAATATTTTCTGCAATAGCATATCCCCTAACTTCACTACAGAGGAAAAGCACCAAATTTGAGTGGACTGAAAAATGCCAAAATAGCTTTGAATAACTGAAATTAAAACTTACTACAACACCTATACTAAATATTGCAGATCTTGATAAAGAGTTTGTCATGTGTACGGATGCATGTAGAGAGGAATTGGGAGGAGTTCTGTTGCAAGAGAATTATGTTATTGCATATGAATCTAGAAAACTTAAGAAACATGAACAAAATTACAGTGTATATGATCTTGAGTTTTCCGTTGTAATTCATGCCTTGAAGATGTGGTGACACTATCTTCTCGAAAAAAAAATTACATTGATGACAGATCATATCAGTCTCAAGTATTTTTTCACTCAAATAGATTTGAATGCTTGACAAGCCAGATGGCTGTCTTTTCTGAGTGAATTTGATATAGACATAAAACATATGAAAGGGAAAGAAAACAAAATTACTGATGCTCTAAGAATAAATTTTTGCCAAAACATAAGTAACATTAGGAGTAGTGTCAGTTTTGACTTAGAAGGATTAGTAAAAACGGTAGCAGATCAAGATCCAAACTATGAGAAACTGCAAGTGCAAATGCTGAAAAAGGAAATGGCTGGATACACCCAAAATTAGAAAGGGCTAATCTGTTATAGAAACAGATTGTATATCCCCAATGTAGACTCTTTGAAAAAATAAATCCTAGATGAATATCATAAACAACCATATTCAGGACATCCTGGATATCAGAAAATGCTTACAGCCTTGAAAAAGAAATTATTTTGGCCAGGAATGAAAAAAGACGTGGACAATTACTTAGCCAGATGCATTGAATGTCAACTAGCCAAAGCTGAACATCAACATCCAACTGGCCTTTTAAATCCCTTACTAATTGCTGAATGGAAATGGGCCACTGTTTCTATAGAATTTATAATCGAGTTACCTAGAACAAAGTACCAGCATGACTCATTGATGGTAGTGGTAGATACTTTAACAAAGGCTACACATTTCATACCTGTGAAATCTACTTTTGGGACAGCCCAAGTAGAAAATGTGTTCATGAAGGAAATTTTAAGGCTACACGGGGTTCCTGAAGTGATTATTTCAGATAGAGATGCCAAGTTCACATCAACCTTCTAGAAGAGTCTGTTTGGAGGCATGGGCACTAAATTAAATTTTAGTACTACTTATCACCCTCAGACGGATGGTCAAACTGAGAGAACAAACCAAATTTTGGAGGATATGCTCCGAAAGTATGTGATGGATAGGCCAACTAAATGGGAATACTATTTACATTTAGTTGAATTTGCTTATAATAACAGCTACCAATATTCCATCAAAATGAGTCCATTTTAGGCACTCTATGAAAGAAAGTGCCATACTCCTTTAAGCTGGAGCCAGCTTGAAGATAAGATAGTACTTGGGCCACATGCTCTACAAGAAATGGAAAGGATTGTCAAACAAATACAGAGAAACATCAGGATAGCCCAAGATCGACAGAAAAGTTATGCTGACAAAAAGAGAGTGCACCGAGAGTACAAAGTGGGTGACCATGTGTATCTGCATATTAAACCCAAAAAGAACACTCTTTATGCTAGGAGTTGTGCAAAATTGGCTCCTAGATACTGTGGGCCTTTTGAGGTCTTAGAAAGGGTGGGACCGGTGGCTTATAGACTAGCCTTACCACCCCATGTTAAAGTTCATGATGTGTTTCATGTTTCTTTATTAAAAATATATGTACATGATGCTTCTCATGTTGTTAATTGGAATGTGATATAGGTGGAACCAGAAGGGGAGTTCCTTCCATATCTGCTTCAAATATTGGTGCGGGAAGAAATTGAATTGAGAAATAGAACAATAGCCAGATTAAAAGTGCAGTGGAAACACTGTACTGTTGAAGAGGCTACATGGGAAAGAGAAGTTGAGATGATGGAAAAATATTCATCTTTATTTTCATAATGAACTATAGTAGATAGTTTGTTAACACCGAGGACGGTGTTTGTTTTCAGAGGGGGAATGTGTAACACCCCTAGTTTCTATGCTTTTTAAGTTAGAAATTTGAACAAAAATCCAAAGGGGAGTGGACCCAAATGGATAATTATTGTGTGGATTTTATTTAAATATTTATTAATGAAAATAAATGGAATATTAATGTATGCACTATGACCAGATGGGATTGAAGATCATAAGCCTGATCCATTAGGATATGGATAAGGCTAAGACTTTCCCAAAACCTTTCAAAAAGCCTTGAAAGGAAGAATTTTAATTTAGATTGAAGAGGGAAAATCTAAATTCCCCAATGAAGAGGAAAGTAGTTGGGAAGAGGTAAAAATCTAGAAAATTAGAAAGCATCTTTAAAGTCCCTCATTAAGGGAAGCCTAGGCAAACAGGAAGAAAAGCATCCTGAAATTCTAGACGCATAATTTAGAAATAGGCTTGGGGGAAAGCATAGCTTAAGTAAGCGGCTCCATAACAGATTGAGGTTGGTCTGTTCTTGGAGATCATCTCAGCTCGGGGGTGAATTTTGGAGATAGAAGAATTCTATGGTTGGGAGGATTGATCATAGGAAAAAGTGGTATGCACACCTAAGCTATAGATAGTTGATCTGGATGATATTATAAAGTTTCAATGGTTATGTGGATTGAAAGAAATAGAAAAATGTTATGTTGCAGAATTTAAATTCCTTACATTTAACAGATTTTGTTAGAATAAATAATTCTCTAAAATCTGTATAGTTGTAGGAAGATAGTCTAATGGGAGAATATCAACCAAAATATCTAAACCTGATATTGGTCTAGATATGGAGATATGTCTTACTCCCTAGACAAATAAATCTTATAAATTTAATCTGCCTCTGTAGTATAAAACTGTAAAGAATAAAATAGATATTATAAACCAGAAAATATGAATTGAATTTAATAAGTATGAAATTTTAAATTCTGCATAAATATTTCAAGAAAGAAAATAGTAGATTTTCAGAAAGATAAACTAAAACTGGCTACTGAAATCAGGAATAATATTTAAGTAAACATAAACTTTATTCGGGAAAGAAATACCATTCTATCAAATTAGTATAAAAAAAATTTCTGCTATAGATCCAATACTCTGTATTTCTGGTTATGTTAACTAGAGTATTATAAAATACAATTTTAGAATATATATATATATATATATATATAATTCTGAATACAGAAATTGATGAGAATAGAATTGATTGCATGCAAAAGAAGAATCATTCAAATTATTAAACCATTTTATGTTTATAAAAATGTTGATTGAAATAAATTATATGGAATATGAAGAAGAAACTATTTCATGCAATTATCTCAAACTGTAGCATGTGAGAAATTTGGAATAGTACTACTCTCTAAAATCTTACAAAGGTAAAAATATTTTGGAACAGTGGTATTCCAGAAATCTGATATGTCATTATTAAGCTCCTAAGTTTTAAACATAAATATTCTATAGATAACTCATTATCTATCCTAGCTTTTACATTTATTAAATATGAGAGAGTTCTCAACATATTACATTGAAAAATATGAAATTTCTGAATAGATAGCAATTATGTGGAAAATAATAAGAATTATTTGTTTATATAATGATCTGAAATTATAGAGTAATCATAAATACAGTTACATATATTAACTCTATAAAAGAGTTTCCATAAATTATGCAGAAGATAAAAAGACTAATATATATATATATATATCCTACCTACCATAAACATATGGTTAAACTGAAATGTTCATAAACATTTATAACAGTAACATGAATTAAATCGACCCAATGTTCCTCTATTCATAGAAGAGATGGAAATAACATACTGTAACAAATTATGGATAAAACAGAGTGTTGATTTATATATATATATATATATATATATATATATATCAAGTCTGTTTCTATAAATAATTTATATATATATATATATATATATATATATATATATATATATATATATATATATATATATATATATATATATATATATATAATCAAAAGGACCGAAACTACAAATAAAAGATTCAAGAGAAATACACAATAAATCTCAACACAAAAACTCTCAAAAATTTATGAGATTATCTTTATAGTCCAAATACATCTGAAACGAGCAAGAGCAGAGAATGCTAGAGTTTATAATAAAACCAGAACTAAATCAAACACAGTTTGGTCTTCAAGGTCGACAAGTATGGGAAACGTGGCTTGACCAACCTGTAGATGGAGCCACAGAAGTTCGTTTAGTTTTGAATACGTTAATGAATGGGAGCAACAAGTTATATGTAAGGTCAATGAAAGAGAGAGTACCTGCAATCACCAAATGAGTAGGAAATAAATTAGTTTCAGAGAAAAATAAAAGTTAAAAATGTGGAAATAATATTGTCACAAAACCAAAAAGGGGGCAACAAGTTACCTATGGGTAAAATGTGGTTGGACCTCATCACTGGTTCGAGTCGCAGAGACGGATGGAACCAAGTAGTGGTTGTACTAACAGTAAAAGGAACGATTCCAAGTTAACTTCCAAAGGTTCAAAAACCAAACGATTGGAAGAGATTAAAACAAAGGCATGTAATGTTGAAGACAAATTTTTTTAAAAGCAACCATAATCTAACTATGCACCACGAAAATTATGAAACCATTATAAAACGAATAGACATGTCTGAGAAGAAAATAAATGAGCACAACACGAGATAAACCATTATAAATTATGGAGGTGCATTCTCATACAGGCTAAATCGATTCACAAGGAAGTCTATCACTTTAAAAAGAAAATTAAGGGATAGCTTCTCAGGAAATTCCATAAGAAAATGATTTAAAAACCTAGTAATCATAATATACCCAATTTACAAACGGATTAAAAACAAATGGGTTAAGAAAATAAATTGAATCACACCAGAGGAGCGGAGCACTGTGCACACTGTGGATTTGGCAACGTATCAATCTTGTTGAGAATAGAGATGGTTACGTTTGACGGAAAAAACCTCGGAGAAGAATGGAATGGTGAATCTACTGTATTTAATAGAGAGGGACATCTTAAAACCCTAATCACATCCAATGCTACACATGGCAAAAATCTCTCGGCTCTCTCTCGTAGACCAAGACTAGCCTAATTGATATTTCAAAACCCTAATTACATTAAACGTTACTGTACTATTGAAGATGGTAGCATTTAAAAAGAATCATAGTTATGTGACATAAATAAATAAACAACAATTTATTATGTGGCTTGAGGAACAGAGCTGTAGCTTGACATTAATGCATGCGTACAAATCTAGATCGATGAAAAGTAAACAAGTAATGTATGTCAGTAGACATAATAACTATACCATTATTCAAAAGGAATTATCAATATTGATTATAAACGCTAAGGTACGCAACATACTTATGCGTATTTCATGATGTGAATGGAGTCAAATCAAACATTACTCCATTAGTCATGGATAGGACTGTGGGTTCATAGTAATGTAAACGAAAAATCAAATAAGAAGTGTTTTGACAATTAAATGCGATGGGTATAAAAAGCCATCATAATATATGATGAATGAGGGTATCATTAATTGGCTTAAAGTTAAGTTCAATATAAATTTACTTAAGGTAAAGTTAGTATTAATTTGACTAATGATAAATTTAGTGTTGTAATAGTTATACTATTGGAATAAGATGTATATAGAGGAGAAATGTATAACTTTTGTTAAGAAGAAAAATAACTTAAGAAGTAGAGAATGATTATGCCAAATGGAAGTAATCGATAAATAGAATAGAATATTATTAACTTGAGAATGAATTTAGATAATTCAAATAAATGAAATGGAGATAAAAGAGTATGGTAATAATAGATAAAAAAAAAAAGTTAAGTGGAAAAAGAGGTATATTACAAATTCACTTTAATTATTTTATTTATCTAAGTTTAGACTTAGGGTCCCTTTAAAAATAATTAATTATTTCTATAGAATAAAATTTGAGTAGAATTTCACCAATTGATTTATGGGTTATCTGGTATACATGTGTCTAAGCCTCTCCACAAAATTTGAGGCTTAGAACACATTTGATGCTAACCCAAGTCAACACTACCTCTTAGGGAGGAATGTGATCTAGAACAATATGCCTTGTTGCACTTTGTTCTTATCCTAAAGCATCTCCCTCTGTGATGTATATGTCTGAAACTTTGTCCATCAACTCTGTACAAATGCTGCATTTTTATTGTTGCTGACATTGCCACTATCAACACTACATATGTACTGCAACTCCCTCTAAACTCCGCATATGTGTTGTTGTTGACTCTTCTACTCCCAACTGCTACTGCATTTCATCACAATTATCTTTTGCAACTGAAAAAAAATAAAAAATTAGACAAGGATATTGCATCTTGGTGATAAATATCTTACTGATACTAGCCTTTACACTGCCTCTCTAAAGCTGATGCGATGTTGTAGCTCTACATTGCTACTGCTCTACATTATGTCCCTATGCACTACTACAATACTTCTCTGCGCTGCTTAAACTCTAGCACTACTAACTAATGTGTTGTTACTTCAGTACTCATCTGCACCAATTAGCACTAGTTCATCCTTATACTTCTGATTTCGGCTCCTGTAGCAAGGTGATGATCCAAGAGGTGGACTCATTAATGATCACGCCGAATCTTGTAGATATCTAGGTTACAACTCCAAATCATCCCACCTACGTCTTGGAGGTATATGAGAAACCATACCAAAAGTGTCCTCCTCTATATTTGCTGCTATGACCCGAGGATTATGCTTCTCGTCCTTGTCCTTCTTTCTGAGAGGACACTTTGTAGCATAATTTCCCATCTCGCCACACTAGAAGAATTTTATATTTGAAATATCCTTCTTCCTCCTACGCTTATTTTGTTTTCCCTTTGATGTAATGGTTTCATTCCCCTCCTCCTTCTTGACCTTCAAATAACTCTTATTACTGCTCTCAAGTTGATAGTTAAGTAACTATCTCCTCATCTCTTCTTGCTGAAGAGCTTCCCACATCGCTTCCGAGCCTGAAAAAATCTCTCTGCCCAGTATGCTTTGGAAAAATACTTGATAGTCTTTATACACATAATTTGAGGCAAGTCTGAAAAACTTTGTGGCCTGAGGAGCCAACCCCACAACTACCAACTAATCTTGGTTTTCCTGAAGTATAGGCAGGAATGGATCAATGTGCTCTCCTTTTTGCATCTTCTGCTACTTGGAATACCCCTAATATAGAATTTCCAATTCATCCTACATCTCCTTAGCTTTCTCTTTTCTAGAGATGTGTGAAAAATATGGTCCTTCAATCCGTCGAGGATCAACTGCTTGGCCTTTTCCATATTCTTCTTGAAGGCCCTTAATGGTGTTGCATAAACTGGTTTAGCCTTAGCACTTTCTATTAAGTGCTTGAGGTCATGCTCATATAGAAGGAAGGAGATCCTTTCCTTCCATATTACATATTTGAAGGCACCCTCAAACCAATCTTGGTCACACAACCCACTAGCTGCCATCTCACCCAAATGATATCGATATGCTGCCTCTCACCCTCTATATAGCTAGCTTTATGCACTCCTAAAGGAGCAGGCCACAAAATCTACTTATATCAGAGATAGGAATCGAAGTTTCCCATGCAAGAAAAACCCACTCGAGGTCGAAATCCCCAAACTATGTTTCACCTATGCTTCCCGACACTTTGCATTAGCAATCATCAAGTATACGCAAGAAATACATCCCTCTAATCATAAGATTTGTGTAGACTGCTACAGTTTACCTTCTCGCTCGTAAAAACAACAATCCGGAACAATCCTACCTCTCTATGGGCTCACTTAGAGAGAGAGATTTTCCTCGCTATAGAATAGCCCTCCTCGTGCTTGGACTTTGTAATAAAATCAAAGATCAATCTATTTATTACACAAATCTTTGATCCCAACTTCAAAATTGTTAAATATGATAGGGGCGGAAAACGTTGAAGTCAAGCTACACTTTTGTGAGAATCGGGGGCAAAAAAAAATTTTTCTAAAGAATAGTCTCATCAACATTTTATAAAGTCTCTATTAACTTTTAAATAGTTCTACTAACCAAGCTTTTAGTATGTTCGTACGAACTTTTGAGTCCGCTTTCTATATTGACGAAGTACATGACGGGCCCAAAGAACGGAATTGTGTCGCAGGTTTGAAAACTGCAATGGTAGTTTGCAATAACTGCGCTGAAAGTCTGCACGAACTCAGCTATAAGTTCGGGCGGAACTAGTGAGTTCCGCCGAACTCGTAGTCTCGCCGAACTACTTTTTTTATAAATAAATCAGCCTCGCGAAGAGTAACAAGCTATCGTTTCACTTGTTTTCGCGAATTTCTCGCTTTTTGGACGCTGAGTGTCTCCGCCGCATCCGGCTCGCCGCACTGTCGAGGTTCTCGCCGCATCCCGTCCGCCGCATCCGGTCGAGGTTCTCCGCCGCATCCGTGCTCGCCGCATCTCGGTCGAGGGCTATTTCTTTTCTGAGGTTGGTTGGACTTACCGGCTTTTCTTACCGTTTGGTTGGTAGTTCCGTAGAATTTCGAATGCATTTTGCCGAATGTAAGTTTTATTTGTCTCGCTGGCACATGGTCATGTGGAAGCTTTTTATTAGTTCCTCGCTCAAGGTCGCTAATTCTAGGGACAAACGTGACTTTATGAAACATAGCATTCTTTGTATTCTTCATTCCTTTTGCTTGCTTTGATGTATTGATGACAAGTGCATGTATATTACAAGCCACTGGTGGATTTTGTGTGATTGTGTTCATAATGATTTGTATGATTATTCTTGTAATAAGCATATGCATGCCTCTTTTTTTCTTTTTGTATGGACTCGCCAAATAATTTGCCTGCGTGTTTAGATGCATTAGAGTAATGAAAAACACGGAGTTTAAAGGTAAAATGTAAAACAAGTCATCAGCTACAACCAGCTTTCAACACAAGTTACACCCACTACAAACATGTGACGTGATGACATGAAGCAACCATACACAAGCACAAAACATATTTCCCCGTTGTTTATATTAGCCTAATGAAAACCGAAGTTTAAAGGTAAACAAAACAAGCTAACGGTTTGATAAACACAAATAAACATCATAAATAATGCCTAATAGCCTAATAGTATTAGTTAATGCCCATGCAAGATACAATAATGTTTAATCCTAAAATTAAGGAATATACATATTGACACAACTTCCATTGAGTAACAAGTGCAACAGATACGTGTTAAGTGATTACAGATCTTCCGAATATTTGTCCATTCTTTCAGGCAGCCTCTCATTCTCCGTAGTCTAAGTCATGCTTCATGAAAATCAGAGAATGCAGTATGTCCCATCCGAAGATTACATAAGCCTAGATGTTACCAACCTCCATTACCAGACAGAATCGGAATATAGCAATACATAATCCTAGTTCGAAAGTTAATTATCATAATCGTGTTCACTTGGAACAAATAATCATCGCCACAAATTTAGTGCCCTAACTACACTATGCATAGCAAAACGGAAGTACAACACCATTGGCATGACATAACATTGCAGTAAATAAATTTATTTTTTTCATTGTGGATGGTATAGGTGACATCATTGGTTCCCACATTACCTTGTTTTACAAGAAAATTCTTTGGTTGATGTAATGCTACCCTTCTCCCATTCTCATTATTCTGCTTCAGTGTTAATACCTTTAAGCTATATTCAAGCTATCATATTGGTTGCATATCCCACATTATTTCTATAGATAACATCATCGAATGGCAGGAGGAGATATGCATTCCAGTTATTGATCTTTGAATCCCCTCAAGATATTGAGAAAGTGTGTACTTGTTTCACTTCTAATGAATGAATAGTGAATCTATGTCTTTCTCCAACTAAATTGATCATGGTTTTTGGGAGGATTCTATGTTCTAATAACTCTCTTTGCTTCAATATCTTGCTTTGAATATTTTGACTATTAATATTTGATTGTCTTGAAAGTCACGAGTATTTCCCTCTTCCATACTCTGTGTCCATAAAATTATGGGACTAGTGTAAAAATCACATTGAAAGGAGTCATTTTTTTTCTTATTGAAGAAATTATTTTATTTTTTTTAGCACAAAAGTTTCATATCTATAAGTTTTCTTTCATATTCATGAATAAATTAACATATTTTTTAATTTTTAAGCACATATTTGAGATATCTAATTGCATATTTGAGTTATGACATCCCTGTAAGATCAATTGCAAGGGGTTTCCATTCATTAAGTCCAACAATGGTGCCTCCTCTTTAGGAAGGGGTGGCCCGAACATATAAGATTAGCTATGTGCCATATGTCCTACATTGGTTTAATTGTCATCTATTTTAGGTGCTAGTATGTGCACCATTTTGTAATCCCTGCGAGTCATGACAAGGGATTTTCACTCTTTTTGTGAGTTTCTTAACACTTTTCCATATTAAAGAGTATCTCGTAATCCTCTCAATAGTTTGGGTGTATGCCACCCTATTGTATGGATAAGTAATGACAAGACAAAAACTTCGGAGGAAACCTTAGTGTGCAACCCACTGTCTAAAATTAGACCTATCATCCAACAATACAACACCATTGCATGACATAACATTGCAGTAAATAAATTGATTGTTTTCACCGTGGATGGCATAGGTTAGGTCATTCATTCCCACACTACCTTGTTTTACCATCGAATTATTTGTTTGATGTAATACTTCCCTTCTCCCATTATCATTATTATGATTGAGTGTTAAGAAATTTAAGCTATACTCAAGCTATCATATTGGTTGCATCTCGCACATTAATTCTATAGATATCAATATTGAATGGCACCAGGAGATATGAATTCCAGTTCTTGATCTTTGAAGCCCTTGAGAAAGTGTGTACCTGTTGCACATATAATTATTGAATAAAGAATTACCATATTTTTCCAACTAAATTGATCATAGTGGCTATGAGGATTCTATATTCTAATAGCTCTCTTTGCTTCAATATCTTTTTTTGAATGCTTTGACTAATAATATTTGATTGTCTTGAAAGTCACCAGTATTTCCAACTTCCATACTCTGTGGCCATAAAATTATGGAACCTGTGTAAAAATCACATTAAAAGGAGTCATTTGTTTTCTTCTTGAAGAAATTGTTTTATGTTTTTAGCACAAACGTTGCAGAAGTGAAAATTTTATTTCATATTCATGAAGAAATTAATATATTTTTTAATTTTTAAGCACATATTTGAGATATCTAATTGAATATTTGAATTATGGCATCCTTGCAAGATAGATTGAAAGGGGTGTCCCTTTATTAATTCCAACAATCGTGCCTCCTCTCTAGGAAGGGGTGGCCTAGACATATAAGATTAGCTATGTGCCTTGTTTCCTACATTGGTTTAATTGTCATGTATTTTAGCTGCTAGTAGGTGCATCATTTTGTAATCCCCGCGAGTCATGACAAGGGATTTTCCCTCTTGTTGTGATTTTCTTAGCATTTTTCCATATTAAACAGTATCTGGTAATCCTCTCAACAACTTGGATGTATGCCACTGTATTGTATGGATAAGTAATGACATTACATAAACTTTGTAGGAAACCTTTGTGTGCAACTGACTGTCTAAAATTGGCCCTATCATCCAACAATACAACACCATTGCATGACATAATATTGCAATAGATAAATTATACATTTTAGAGATATGTCTGTCTACCTTAGTTTCAGTTCTGAATTATTTGTCTATAGTTAGTTCAGAATGTGTAACCGTACAATACAACATATCTATGGCTATAAAGTATCTACTTATTCCATATCTTAATATTAATTTCTATTTCAGAATTTGTTTCTCTATGAGCTATACAGTTTGATAGTTTCCCACCACACCAACACAACTATTGGAGATTCAAACGTCCTCACCACTTAGAAAATCATAAGAAATTATTTCACCCCCTTGTACTTGAACAATACATAGAAAGAATAACATAATTAATACAAGAGATAAAAATATGAATTAGAGAAAGGCATGGATCACATATTAAAGGAAATGTAAGCCAACCTAGGAAGAAACCAACTCTTCGCTCCCACTTCAAATAATTTCTAAGAGTAAACAATGAAAACAACAAATTGATCTATGTACCAGATGTACAACATTCAACCATACATATATAAAGAGTGTACAATGAAATTAATGTTGGTTTACTTCAACACTTGGAAAATATCTTGTTTCTATCCCATTTGTGGAAGTTATGCAAATATGAAATAAAGATATGAGGTTAAGAAGTTCTTAAAATTTGATGAAGTAGATGACCCTACTTTTTAGGATTATCCTATAGAGTTATAAAAGATGAATCAAGGGAATAAAAATGTAATTCATAAACATTTTCATATATTCCTATTTATAAATAAAATATTATTACACAACTATATGCTAGATTTAGGAGAAACAACTGATGCAATTCCTTTGAAAGTGATGAAATAATTAGGCCTTACAACAACTAGGGTGCATATAGAAATGTATGTGCTATGGATCCTATCAAAATCGGGATGGGTAGAGTAATAAATACACATGTTTTGAAATTTTTTGAGGAGTAACTCAAAGCATGCATATATACAAAATGAAGTGGCTACTTTCTTCATATTCCATGAGGAACTATTGTTCTTCCTAAATACTATTCATATCATGTACCTCTGAATTATTTCTAGTGAAATTAAATGACTTGAAATTAAATTTCCTAAAGCCTATTGAAATTTCTCCTTCAAAATAAGGATGCACTCCCATTTGATTCTCACAGATAGGTTGTAATCATGAGGCTCTCGCTCAAGAGTGGACCTTCACAAAATCTTGTGACATCTTGTCACAAACAAAACCATCAAGCTGAAAACACATCATTTTCTCCTTCAAAGAAAAAAAAATTCACATCATGTGAATATGTCCATGTACTCTTACATATTGGTGTACAAAACCATCAACCAAACAAGTTGACAAAACATGCCTAAATTCAAACAACTGACTCTTAATTCAAATAATAGAGCTCATGTACAAATTTCCATATTTGTTGCATTTATGTGTGTTTAACATAACTCTACTTTCAACATCTTGCTTCATGCAACATGCACCATACTTTGAATTTGCAAAGACCCGGGAATTCTCCACCCCCCATTAAAATGACCCTACAAGTTGATTCTTTTAGTTTTTTCACTCTATAAGCATCGACGTACGATTATGCATGATGGAGAATCTCTAGCGCTTTCCCTTGTTAATATATTTAACAAGGGACCGCGCTAGATATTCTCCATCATGCATAATCGTACGTTGGATTTGGTGATAATTGTCTCCATATTTTGGCTTTCTGACCCGCAAAACATAATTATTTTAGAAGGTAGGGAAGGAGGGATGATCACATTGACTTGCTTGATGACCTGTCTATGAAGATTAACTACCTCAAGAATTATTTTTTTGCGTAGGGAAAGAGACACATTCCCATGTCTAGTTCTTTGATATTGTTAATGCCTCTAGTGTTTACTTCTACAAGTTCTATAGGCAGAGTCTGTAAAGGGCCAGGTAGCCTCTGGATCTCATCTTTTATGAAAGGTGACATATCTAGTAAATGCCCCTGCAATCAATCTCTGGAATGGATCAAAATAGAAGTTCTTCATTTTTTAATATTCGTAAAACACAACGACTTTAAGGTAAACTATGTACATGTTCCATTCATCATGAACACAAACCTCACAAGCCTCCTTGGCTTTGGAGCATTTTCCATGTTTTCCATAACCAAGACCCAAATAGTTAGGCCCTTCTTGAAGAACATTTGGCTCAACTATGCCTTGTACATGCTTTCCTTTAAAACCCTTTACTTTCATAGCACATTTTCATCAAAAATTTGGACCTTGTTCCTCTAATGTCTCTAATGTCTCTCAAAAGCACGTACACATTCATTTTCAGAGGAAATTGAAGGTAGAAACCAATAGCTAATTCTTATAACTAACCTTGACTAAAATGAGCTAAATTGTACTTTGATACGAACTTTATTTAAATTGTCCACCCCACATTATGCACCAATGATTATAACCTTTAATGGGCTAGCACTAGTTTGTAATCATCATCTCAAAATGGCCTAGTAGATGAAAAATTATCATGTTTGTAATCATCGTTTCACACCATCTACATATGACCCTTCTACACATTATATGATTTAATTTATGGTAGGTCATCCCTTCTATCTAGACCACGATTGATTGTGACATTAGGTGAATAAAGGAAATTTGATAAGGAAATGATCAGTATAAGTTTGTTCTCCTCCACGCACTCCATATCTAATGATTGCCTATTTTTCTCTTCCAACATTTTATTTTGGAAATTCATTTTGGTAGTTAATTCTACTATTTAGTCACAACACACTTGGAAGTCAAAGAAATTGTTATATATACACTACTAAACTCAATTAACATTGTTTGTTATTTGACTTTACAATAACAAACAACTTAGAGTTCATTAATGTAGTAGTGTATAATATGATAATTATATGTATAGTGGTGTGGCTATCGATAAAATTAGCTGCTAATGAATTTCGAGAATAGAAAGTTGGAAGTGGAAAATTGAGAAATCACTAGCTATGGGGCAGATGGAGGAGGACAAGCTAGAAACTATCTTCTGCTTATAAAATGTATTTTATTCACCTGTTGTCACAATCCATTCATGGGATAGGTAGAGGATGACATTTCAAAAATTCATGCATATAATATGTAGAATGGGTCATGTATGAGATGGTGTGAAGTGATGATGATGGACATGGTAAATTTTCATGTGCCAAGTCATTTTTAGATGATGATGACAAACCAATATTAGCCATTTTAAGGTTATAATCATTAACAAGAAATATGGGTAAGGAAATTCAAAGTGCCAAATTCTAAGGAAAAAGCCATATTTGCTTCTCAAAAACTTTATTTGATATATTCTTATAAAACCAAGTACAAATTTTAGTAATCCTAGAATCATGCTTTACATAAGGTAAAAGTGGGGAACTCATGACGTGTACTATAGATAAAAAAAAACATTTACACTTACCAAAAAATATATGATAAAAATTGACAAACTACATACCCTTAAGCTCAAGGGGATATAATCATTCTTGCCTTCCATAGAGATAATGAAAATGATTGTTCTAAGTCTCATGTTGCTTCTCATGTTATTTTATAAACCTTGGTTGGAAAGAAAAATAGGAGGGCTGAAATGTAAGAAATATAGAACATATTGGATTTAACATCCCCAAATTGGATTTTACTCTGAGGTATTGATTTTTTGACATCTATTTTGTGAATGTTGACCAATAGATATACATCATGGAGGATGAAAGACGAAGATCAACCGAATCCCATATGGAGTCTCGGGGATCGGAGGATGTTCACGGTATTTAAAAATATAATCTTAAATCTACATACATGTGTGTACATATGGAATTGATTTTTTTACTAACTTTGTGAGTGAAATTAGTTGTTAACAAGTTTCATATTTTATTTTTTAGGAGGCAAGAGGAGAAGGCTTTCTACTCCATCAATGGAGTGTGGCCAAGGTTCAACCGGTCGAGGTAACATGGTGCCGGAAGGGGGTGATATTTATTCCCCCGAAGGCCAGCAATCAATGGATGTTGGTTCTCAGCAGGGTCGCTGTGGGTCTGGTTCTCAGCAGCATCATTCTGGGGCTGGTTCTCAGCAGGGTCGCTGTGGGTCTGGTTCTCAGCGGCATCATTCTGGGGCTGGTTCTCAGCAGGGTCATGTTGGAGATGATGTTAACCAACAACATCAAGGTTGCCATCAATTTCAATATTTTTCATTAAATTTTTACAACTTTTTTTACACATGTTTTTTCTAATATATGAAATTATATATATATTGATGCAGAGGCTCAAAATGTTCGAGCCAGTGGTCAAAAAAGACGCAGGGCAACGCGCTACATTGAAGAAGAAGGCTGTCAACCTAGCACAACTTATCCGGCTGAGATTACTGATATACCATGGGAAAGGAACATGGCGGAATGCACCTTACAAAGGTGTCAAAGCCTTTATGCAAAATTGCAGACAGATCTCCAGGATTTGACTCTACCTGCTGAGAGTAGACAAAGCCTACGGATAGTTACACATTCATTGAGTGAAATGGTAAAAGTGTACAAAGATTTGGGGCCAACCACTGATTCGTTTGTAGAAGTGATGAGAAATAGAAGAGAAACAGTGATAGGTCCCGATAAATGGCAGGACATAAAAAAACAAGTTTCAAGAGAGCAGGCTAAGTCAATGTTTAATTATAAGGAAGGGACAAAAAGAAAGATGTTGAAGGTGCAGTATTTCAAGCACCCAGACATAGCAAAATATTTGTATAGTCGACATCTTGCGGCCTTTGGAAGGCTTCCATGGAACAATGAGGTTCCTCTTTATTTTGCACAAATGTTTTATGCAGAATTTTTTTTGGGTATGAAAACCGACTACAATGATCTTCCTTCAGAATTTTTTGGCCCGGGGAGAGGTCGATTATGTCAACGTAAGGGCGCAAAGCGAGATGTGGAGTTGCCTCGCCCTGAGCCGCCATTGGTGAGTCGACCGTCTCGAGTCGAAACCTTGCGATCAGAGTTGGATGCGACTTCTCAAATAAGTCGTGAAGCAAGAGATGTTATGATTGAAAATGTTCATAGCGGATTGAGTGGAGTCGATCTTGGCTTAAATCGACAAAGAGCACGTGAATATGCACGTGGCAATTTTGTTTATCATACAGATGAGGAGATTTACAACATGAATGTTGAAGATCTCTGAACATACGCAATAAATTGTCGCAATGGTCTGCAAGACCTAATTTTTCGTGAGGAAGAGGGCACCGGAACGGTATGTGTTAGTGACCTTAGGGTTTGAAATTATATTTACATATACATGTGTACAATTTGTAATAAATACATGTGTATGTACACATGTATATATTTATTTGTATGTGTACATTAATCTAACAAAAATGTATGATTATATGTTAAAACACCATTTGCAGTTCTCAGGCATGATGCGTGATGAAAATGTTAATATTACATTCGGGACCTCTGGCTCAAACGATGCAGATGGGTCTGACCATCATGATATGTTGGAACATGTATGTTAGTGTTTTTTAAGTGACTCTAAAATAAATAATTGTTGCCACACATGTACATGTATGTATATATATAATTTGATAAAATGTTTTAATAGGTACCGATTCCGTCTGATGTTTTTGGGATCCCGGTACCTTCTTCTTCTTTAGGAGATATACCTTCTACTTCATTGGGAGATGACCAAGTATGGACAATTTTTCACAAGTTCAAAAGTTATGTTACCTCAAAAAGTTCCATAAAAAATTGAGATATAGAGAGAGAGATCTATATTTTGAGTTATTTAAAATTTTTTGAATTTAGGTTTGTATAGAAGATTTTTTTAATCCGAGGACTTTAGCGACGGAGATAGGGACATCCACATCATTTGAAGAAGTTGTCTTTAGTTCTTTTTTTTAATATTATTGTTCAAATAAGTTTATATATATGTACACACGTGCATTTTCATTTGAAAGTTTTTAATTTATATAAATTATTTATGTATATATATATATATAAATTTATATCTAACTGTACATGTATATTGTACAGGTTACCACTAGAGATGTTTCTATGGCAGATACTCTTCATCAAATGGAGAGGCAACCTTACGAGGTACTGCGCGATTTTTTTGTTATATTTTGTTTTTTACATGAAGTTCTAGATATATATATTCTCGTTAATTTTTAAAACTTCAAATTTTAATGTTCAAGTACATGTACATTGTGTATGTAGGTTTTCCCTTTACAAGATAGCGAGCCAATCGGAACCGAGAGGCTAGATCTTCCATTTGACGAACAAGACATACAGTAGATTTGATTTTATTTCAAAATTTAGATGGTTTTAAAATTTGTTAAACTTGATACAGTTTGATACTTGAGTGAGATTTACAATTTTTGGACATATTTTATTACAATATGTTTTTTGGACATATTTTTGGACATATATGTTAAATGTTTTTGTTGAATAGTTGAATTATAATTAGCATGGCATGTGATATTTAATGTTTTAAATGTTTTTGTTAGATAGTTGAATTATAATTGGCATGGCATGTGATATTTAATGTTAAATGTTTTTGTTAGATAGTTGAATTATAATTGGCATGGCATTTGAAGTTTTTAAAACTACATGAATGATGGAATGTGAACCTACATTTGCACATGTGGCAAATTGAAATGTTACTTGTAACAAGACAATCCCCATTGATTTCATTACATTATATATGTTGATTTCTGATTTGATATAATTGCATACATATGATGGTACATTACTTGTAAAGTCATTGGATTTCATTACATTATATATGTTGATTTCTGATTTGATATAATTGCATACATATTATGGTACATTACTTGTAAAGTCATTGGATTAATAACTTGTTCATTGATTTCAGTTTTCTTTGGATGGTTTTAGTACTTTTGGCATGTGAATGTGAAGTAATGTTGTCATTGAATTACATTTGACATTTGATATTTAATGTTAAATATTTTTGTTGGATAGTTGAATTATAATTGGCATGGCATGTGATATTTGTTGTTAAATGTTTTAGTTGGATAGTTGAATTATAATTCTAATGGTATCTGAAGTTTTTAAAACTACATGAATGATAGAATGTGAACCTACATTTGCACGTGGTAAATTGAAATGTTATTTGTAACAAAACAATCTGCATTGATTTCATTATGTAGTATATGTTGATTTCTGATTTGATATAATTGCATGTATGATGGTACATTACTTGTAAAGTCATTGGATTAATAGTGTTCATTGATTTCAGTGTAAGCGCAAAAAATTATTGACAATGTAGAATGATTTTTTTGTTATAATAACTAAACCTAATAATATTGGAGAGCAAGAGAGACTTGAGGTATGGTGTTTACTACAAGAGTTTGAGCTAAATATTTAAATGGTTTATCTATCTTTCATAAAATAGTTTAAGATTGATCACAAGAATTAAGAGTTCATGTCTCGGTCCATCATTGGTATGGTCCATCATAGAATGATCATCCATGTATGTTGATTTCTGATTTGATATAATTGAATACATATGATGGTACATTACTTGTAAAGTCATTGGATTAATAACTTGTTCATTGATTTCAGTTTTCTTTGGATAGTTTTAGTACTTTTGGCATGTGAATGTGAAGTAATGTTGTCATTGAATTACATTTGACATTTGATATTTAATGTTAAATATTTTTGTTGGATAGTTGAATTATAATTGGCATGGCATGTGATATTTATTGTTAAATGTTTTAGTTGGATAGTTGAATTATAATTCTAATGGTATCTGAAGTTTTAAAAACTACATGAATGATAGAATGTGAACCTACATTTGCACGTGGTAAATTGAAATGTTACTTGTAACAAAACAATCCGCATTGATTTCATTATGTAGTATATGTTGATTTCTGATTTGATATAATTGCATGTATGATGGTACATTACTTGTAAAGTAATTGGATTAATAGTGTTCATTGATTTCAGTGTAAGCGCAAAAAGTTATTGACAATGTAGAATGATTTTTGTGTTATAATAACTAAACCTAATAATATTGGAGAGCAAGAGAGACTTGAGGTATGGTGTTTACTACAAGAGTTTGAGCTAAATATTTAAATGGTTTATCTATCTTTCATAAAATAGTTTAAGATTGATCACAAGAATTAAGAGTTCATGTCTCGGTCCATCATTGGTATGGTCCATCATAGAATGATCATCCATGTATGTTGATTTCTGATTTGATATAATTGCATACATATGATGGTACATTACTTGTAAAGTCATTGGATTAATAACTTGTTCATTGATTTCAGTTTTCTTTGGATGGTTTTAGTACTTTTGGCATGTGAATGTGAAGTAATGTTGTCATTGAATTAAATTTGACATTTGATATTTAATGTTAAATATTTTTGTTGGATAGTTGAATTATAATTGGCATGGCATGTGATATTTATTGTTAAATGTTTTAGTTAGATAGTTGAATTATAATTGGCATGGAATTTGAAGTTTTTAAAACTACATGAATGATGGAATGTGAACCTACATTTGCACATGTGGTAAATTGAAATGTTACTTGTAACAAGACAATCCCCATTGATTTCATTACAGAATATGTTGATTTCTGATTTGATATAATTGCATGTATGATGGTACATTACTTGTAAAGTCATTGGATTAATAGTGTTCATTGATTTCGGTGTAAGCGCAAAAAATTATTGACAATGTAGAATGATTTTTGTGTTATAATAATTAAACCTAATAATATTGGAGAGCAAGAGAGACTTGAGGTATGGTGTTTACTACAAGAGTTTGAGCTAAATATTTAAATGGTTTATCTATCTTTCCTAAAATAGTTTAAGATTGATCACAAGAATTAAGAGTTCATGTCTCGGTCCATCATTGGTATGGTCCATCATAGAATGATCATCCATGTCAATGACTCTTAATTCTATCTTTCCAAACCATGACCCTACTCTCACATGTGTGCTTTTCATGACACCGGTCGTGCTACTTTTATCCTTGAGTTGACTGCCTTGAAAGCACTCAACTCTTTCTCGATGCTAGCCTTCCTCTTTCTAAGAGATGAAGCTGCCTTTCGACTTAGGAAGCTATGGGTAGCCCCATGTCTATCAAAGCAAAGAACTTTTTCCCATGTACGGTTGTAGACATGAATCTCAAGTCCAAGGAACTTTCATCATCATTCCTCCTTGTCTTGTGCCTTACTTTCGCAATCTTCTTCAACATTTCCTCTTCCAATATGTTTTTCGAACTAGCCCTTGGCTTAACAGTGCTTTTCACATATCTCTTCTCATGAAACTCCATATAACAATTTGATCCTGGGCTTGCTTGAATTGGTTCAAGCTCTTTATTTTTCGAATTCTGTCTAATTTCTCCAATACGACATATATTGACTCCTTCCAAACAAAGTGCACCAATCCTCTTAGTGTGGTCGTCTTCTTTTCCAAGTGTGCCAACACATGCATTTTCTTTCTTCAAACCAATAGGTTTCGGATCAAGAAAGTCCCTCTTGATATTATCTTCCATGTTCTTGACTTTACCCTGCAACGTGGTGCTTATTTCCTTCAAGTGAGCCCTTTCCATAAAGAGTTCCTGAAGTCTTTGTTCACCTTGTCGTATCTCCATGTCAAGCTTTTCAATTTCAGCGGTTTGTCTAGAAAGTCCATCCTTGGAATTTCTTGCGTGAAAAACCAAGTAGGTTGAACCAACGTTGGTCTAGTGCATTGGAATTCATTAAAGAATTGGTCATTGGCGCTGCTTCAAGCTAGGAGTGAGCATCGTCACCAACCTACATTGAATATTTTACACTCCCTATGGTGAATGATACTTTAGATTGATTGACAGTCTAAGACTTTCGAATTTTTTCGAATGCCAAATGATCTTACAAAGTGAGTATTTATAATATTCTAGTAGGTCATTCGGCGACAACTTTTACCAAAAACTTGAAACGACTTTGGCGTGTGATATTTAATTTGTTAAATGTTTTTGTTGCATTGTTGAATTATAATTGGCATGGCTTAACAATGCTTTTCACATATCTCTTCTCATGAAGCTCCATAGAACAATTCGATCCTGGGTCTGCTTGAATTGGTTCAAGCTCTTTCCTTTTCGAATTCTGTCTAATCGCTCCAATACGACATATATTGACTCCTTCCAAGCGAAGTGCACCAATCCTCTTAGTGTGGTCGTCTTAGTGTGGCGTGTGATATTTAATTTGTTAAATGTTTTTGTTGGATTGTTGAATTATAATTGGCATGTGGCATGTGAAGTTTTTAAAACTCCATTTTTGGATGGTTTCAATCTACATTTTGCATGTGATATTTAATGAACTTTAAATGTTAAATGTTTTAATGATGCACAATATATAATCGAAAGGGTTTTAAGACTTAAAGTTTTGGATGGTTTCAATTTACAACTTAAAGTTTTGGATGGTTTCAACCTACATTTGCACATATGTTAAATTGAAATTATGAACTACTTGCAACAAGACAATCCCCATTGATTTCATTGTATATGTTGATTTCTAATTTGATATAATTGCATGTATGATGGTACATTACTTGTAAGGACATTGGATTAATAGTGTTCATTGATTTTACTTTAAGCGCAAAAAATTATTGATAATGTCTAGAACGATTTTTGTGTTATAATAATTAAACCTAATAATATTGGAGAGCAAGAGAGATGAGGTATGGTGTTTACTACAAGAGTTCAAGCGGGGCATTCAGTGACAACTTTTACTAGAAACTTGAAACAAAGAGAATCTATCTTTGGCTAGGACATCATGTAAGATGCTCGACATAAACAGTAAAATTGTACTTAAAAGCCGAGATTCGGGCAAGTGGGGACAACCACTTGTTATCTCGTCCCTTGGAGGCTAGGCCATATGGGGACAGAATCTGACTTTACAAAATAAAGTGAAATAGTTTGTACCATATGGTCGGAGAACATATACAAAAACAATTAATATACAAGAACAATTAATTTCATTCTAGAATATATATATCCGATACATATTTAACATTTTTAATCAATGCACATGTATAGAAAAACTATTTTCAGTGGAAACTAGAGCACGTGCTTGTACCCAAACAATTTGTAACATTTGCAAACCACAAATAACATAAGCAGTTCAATTTTTAGTTGAGTACTGAAAGGTTTAAAAGATAATAAATTTTTGTCCTGACACTTCACTCAAAAAAATTCTAATGGAATTCCATCCTCAATAATCCGTTCATGATCGGATTTTGACATTTTCCATTTCTTAATTTTTGATTTTTTCTTTGATTGAACTTCTATCAACTTTATGCGTGCTGCACACACCAAGTGACTATATTGACAACTTATGGAATCAGGGTCATAGTCTTCGAAGTAAACAAAGTCTCCACTTTGACGAGTTTGTTTGAAAAAATAACCTTTCAGTATAATAGACCCTTTGTCATACTGAAATCAGTGATCATTATAGTCTTGTAATAATTTCATTTTTTGTTCAGTGCAACGCATCAAATAATACTTCACATTTTCATCGTTGTCAATAGGTGCAATTACAACAAAAACATCTCCTGCACAATAAAATAAATTTAACATTTAATTATGCATATTTAAATTTAAATTTGTAAATCTTTAAATCATTAAAAAGTAATTCAATTGTTACCTTCTCTAACAAGATCAGAAACTCGATCACCATCGGATGATATTGTAGTTTCCTCTGATTCCATTTCTTCAATCATCGCAACAGACATTTTTCCCTTTGTATTTAGCTCTGTATGTTTCCAATCGTTCACATACATTTTGTTTTCACAGATGTCATTGGATTTTGTATTGTCTATGCAAACATCACAAAAACAAGAATATTTTCTTTTATCCAATGCAAACACATTTGTGGACAATTTTGTTTGAATTGAATGCAATTTTCGAGTCCCTTTTATTGTTCCAACTTCATTTCCAATTGATCTATTTACGTCTCCGATTCCAATATGCCAGAAAAACATTTATATGGAAAATTAGAAAAGAATTTGTAAATATGATATCAAAATACAATTAAAAATAATCATTGCATGATAAATGTACAATGTTTAAAATTAGATTACCAATATAAATTAAATTGAATGTACCTTTGCACTTCTCGTGATGGGTTAATCTCAGGGCTTAGAGCATTTTTGCACCATTGAACAACTTCTTCAGCGTTCGCAAGTCGGCGTGCAAAGTGGTTCATTTGATATCTTCGAAGTACTCATTTTATGCATGCTCCTGCACCGTCATGTTCTCCTTTTCCATGGCCAGTCTCAAATAAATTACAACAATGTTTAATGGAGGTTTTCTTATGAAGACGACACAACTAAAAAAATGATCGTGCAGATTTGAATTGACCTGCGCATCCGTCTGACCATATCCAATGTTCATTGAATGTTATTCCACGATTTTTCAATGAATCATAAATTTTTCCAAAACAATGTTGTACAAAACATGTATCATGCGTACGATTGTCACTGATATAAAAATGATGTTCTTTAATGATATGTCGATTTTCACTCGTGCTTTCTATATGGTCGACATTTTGTTCAGCATGTCTATATAGAATATGAACGAGCATGGAGACTTGGTCAGAGTGATAGTATTCACTCTGAATTTCTTTTTGTGGAGCAAATGTGTAGTTTTATGCAAAATCAATCACTGACAAAATGGTTCCTGGTGGAAAAACTTCACGAGATTTTTTGAATTGCAAGTCTTGCCATCGAGCTCTATGGGAATGCATGGTGTATTTGTAAATTTCTACTTCAAACTTTCTCAAAAAGTCTATTAGAAAAATTTCGTCTTCTCGTAATTCAATTCTTTTAACACTATCTGCACTTTGAATCGATGTACTGGTATATTCGTATCTCTTCCATTTCACTTTCATGTTGGACAATGATTGATCATTTATATCAATACGATATTTTTTTTGAAATTTAGTCAAATTTCCACAGTCATCGCATTTTTTACCACCAACACATTTCTTTTTGTAAAATAGTTCATCACTTTCTCTTTCACATAGAATTTGAGATATGAATTCACGGATAGTGGAAGGAGGAGGTGAATCATTCCATAATGTTCTACCGAAATCAAGGAATGTGTCATAATATAACTCAAATTCCACATGATAACGGCAACAACAAGTGCTGCGTACGGTGATAGGTTTTACATACCATGGTTTTTGTTGAACAAAAGCACTGAGTGAAACTTGAATTTGATGATTCTCTTCTTTGAACTTGTTGAATAACTCTATTTGAGTGGTTTCCAAGAGATGTTTTTCATGTTCTTCGTATTGATTTCGCGCTATTCTTCTTCACATCACATGTCTTGCAGTGGGTGAAACACGCGAATTGTTCTTCCAATATTCATATATTATTTTTTTAACATCTTCTCCAAGTCTATCTTTGTATGGTTGCCTACAAATAGCTCTCCAACAAGCGAGTTCATCATTTACGTCTATTTGCGGTCGAAATTTTCGATGTTTGTGCAGAGTTTTTCGCGAGGTTCCCAGTGCTCGTGCCATAGATGTTAGATTCAAACGATTCTCTTGAGTACTTGGTGAAACCATTGCCATTTGTATTCCTCTACGTATATTTGAAACATCTTTATCTCTAGATCTCTTAGTTGACTCTATAGCACTACTCATATTTTTTATCACCTCTTCTTTCATTTTTTTATCTTTGGTTGATTTTCGAATACCCAATAGTGTCGTCGCTTCTTTTAATTTCCTTGATGATAAGAGACATTTCAACATTTGAGCTTGAACTGTCACCTAAGTTTTGAAAAACATTTCCAAAATTTTCTCGACACGATATCGTATAAAATAGTCAGGTTTTTTATCTCCATATGTGCGAGTGTCGACATTTTCTAACATCTCATTATCGATAATGATTTCATCTGTACATATTCGAAAAAATAGTACATATTCAATAAATAACTAAATTAATAAATATGTCAATAAATATTAGGAAAATTTTAAATATATCAATAGATAATAATATCTACATTTACATACCCGATTCAATTTCTGCTTGAGGTTGATTTTCTTCTTCAATATTTTGAGGAGTATCTCTGTCTGTTTACATTAAACAAAATATTTTTCAAACCAGTTCATCAAATAAAAATTAAGCTTCACATTGTACATTGGGAAAACTTTAAAAATATATCAATAGATCATAATATTTACATTTACATACCTGCTTCAATTTCTGCTTGAGGTTGATTTTTTTCTTCAATATTTTGAGGAATATCTCTGTCTGTTTACATCAAACAAAATATTTTTCAAACTAGTTTATCAAATAAAAATTAAGCGTTACATTTTACATTAGGAAAAATTTAAATATATATCAATAGAGCATGTAATATTTACATTTACATACCTGCTTCAATTTCTGCTTGAGGTTGATTTTCCTCTTCAATATTTGAGAGAGCTTCTAACTTTCTTTTGCGATATTGTCTCGTCTCTTCTCTACATTCCTCGGGCTTTCTTTTTTGATCATATTTTCTCACACAAGTTCTTCGATTTCCCATGATAATAGGGTATGAGGTTCAAAAAATTTCCTTTAAAAAATTAGACAATAACTCAATTACAAACAATATCACAAAAGATTTAATTTAAAAAAATCTTTTCTAAAAGATACGTAATCCAATCCAAAACACGTACATATCTCTAAGAAAAATCACACCGCCTCCAAGAAATGTCTTCCAAAAAAATTCTTTAAATCTTAAAATGTAAAGAAAAAATTTTGAACAAAAAAGCTCAAAAGATTTATTTCAACACAAAACACGTACATACCTCAAAGAAAAATCACGTCGCCTCCAAAAATGTCTTCCAAAAAAGTTCTTTAAATTCAAACTTTGAACCTCCAAGAAAAATCACGCCGCCTCGAGAAAATGTCTTCCAAAAAATTTTTTTAACCCCAAACTTTGAAGAAATTTTTTTGAATTCAAACCAAGTTGTAAGATGAAATGAAGTGCGAAATGTGCGAAAATTGTGAATCATTTCGCGGCAATTTATATTGACCGCGAAATATGTGTTTTGTAGGGGGCTCCACAAAAAATTCCGGTCGACGGAAAATTACACAATAGTTCGGCCGAACTTTTGATAATAAGTTCGGCCGAACTATTAAGGCGTTAGTTTTAGCGGCCCATAAACGGAAAACATAGTTCGGCCGAACTGTCGCTAATAGTTCGGCCGAACTATCGTGTCACTGATTACGCAGAGCCAAGCTCTGAAAACGGTTCTGCAACTTTGGACTGATTAAACTCCATGAAAACTTGTTAATTAACTGTCGGAACCAAGACAAGCATTTTCAGAATTGAATCTACTTTCAAGAAATATAAATTTTATGAAATTTCGTAAACGTTTATTAATTTTAATTATTTTTCTAATAAAATGAGTGCAAACAATTTTTGAGGGTCATCGTGATTCAGTGAAATCAAAATTTTGTATCTCCCAAAATACATTGTAAAAAAATTTAAAAAATTATGGAGCATTACATTGGTCCGTTGACTGTAATGGGTAGCTTTTAGATTTTTAGTTTATAACTTGTATGTTAAGAAATTTGTTGCCACACGAAACATATAAAAAATACGCTTTCAATGAATACAACGTTGACACATAACATGACTACTTATGAATTCTTTGATTGTTAAGAAACACACACTCAAAGAAACGCTAAGTTGACATATCAAATCCGCATAAAAAAATTTCAAAAAATAAGTAATAGAAAGCTAACAAAATTTCTCACAACTTTTATTTTTACCGCAAAATGAAATTCTACACGGAAAAATTGTTATAGTTTGCAGAAAGTTGAAGAATATGCTGAAACAATGTATTATATATATATGAATATCATTGAGGAATTTACATTCTCGGTTTGTTGGTTACATGATTTTGGTTTCATCTTAAAATTTTTAATTCTGTACTAGTTCCATGTTCTATCTTTTATCTCAAATTACTCCAACTGTGAGTATGTAATTATTATGATGTGTTTATATGCTAACGTTCATATCTCGAGTTCAAATGAAATAGCGCTTTTGTTTATTTCATTGCAACTAGGAAGAGGTAAAACACCCTTTCAGAAATTATTCTTTGTGTCTAGTCTCTATTTGTAATTTTTACCCACTTACAATTATGGTTATGTCGACAATATATATTTTCTAGCATTGGTATTTAATAATTTCCCTGAGGGATGTATGGAAGTGATTCCTCATCGACTTCCAATTCCTAGGCTACTATGTCGAACCTCACTTGAACAATTGAATTTCAATTCTACTCTGTAATCTATAATTAATGTTTCAGTCTAGCCTGATAATTATTCCCATACTGCTTTAGTCCTTGCATTATTAGATTATTACTAAATTCTCTACCCAACAACTCCTAAGTTGAACACTTTTCCCATCTCTCACCAAGTTCCTGAGTGGCTTGTGATTTTGTGGCCAAATTTTTGGCATCATATATTCTTGAAATGGCTATGAAATTTTCCGTTGAAATAAATATTACACTTCGATGTCTATAATCTATAGGTCAAATCTCTTATTAAATTTCATACTCATATTCGGTATGAAAACACTGAATATTACGATTATAGATTAATTTATTCATTTTTAAATTAATAATATTTCCCTTTTATATTACTAATATTTATGAATAGATGTGCATTAATTTTTTCGTCATTTAGTTACTAAATAAAAGGTATGTCGGTCATCATTTGGCTACCAGGAAATTATTCTTACGCTCCCAATTTTTTGGGTCTAGATAGTTTAATTCCCATCTAGGGGTGACTATAATTTCTATATACCCTTTGAACTTATGTGTTCCTTTACAATACTTAAATAAATCATAAATTGTATATCAATACCAAATAAAAGACAATGCTTCTAGAATTAAACTACATATCTATAAAAATAAGAACAATGCTTCCAGAATTAATAAGTTATATAAAAAAATACAACATGTGTGTGTGGGAAATAATATCTTCCACGAGTTTGATAAAATTCACATACATAAATAAATCATTACTCTCATAAATGAAAGCATTATATTCCATAATATTCTAATCTCCCTTACTATCAAACTAATAGCGCAATATTCATTTCTATTAAAATTTAAATTAATGACATCAACATTTTCCATTCCCATTCTCATGTAAATATCTATTATAGAACACTTTCATACAAGAAAATATACATGTAACCGTTGTTGGAAGAACACTTGGGACTTGACTTTTATCCTCCCAACCATGAACTGTATCCTCCAACTCCCCCTGAGATGACATCTGTTTGTCAGGGAATCAATAACCACTTTGATCCCTTAATAATGTATTCTATACATTTTCTTCCATAACATAATTTTCCTTAGCGGCGTGCTTCTTTCATGCTTATGCCACCAACTTGCCTAGGTTTTCTTTCTTTTTGTTTTTTTATTTAAATCCCACTTTTCTCTCTCACAGTGCTTTATTCCACCCTTACCATCTTTCTCCAGGTAAGTTATTTAATGGTTCTGTTAGAGTCGGTCCTTACAGCCCTCCGTCAGAGATCAGTTCGCTTTTTGCATATCATTCTTAGGTGTCTCGCTCGTTCCACTTCGTTGCATTTCGCTAGGAGCATGCCATTGACTGACGAGAGGGTCTGGTCTTCTTGTGTTTTCTCATGCTTGTACCTGCAGGGCTAATTAAAATTCCTCAAAAATCACTGAAGTTCATGGTCATTGCATTCATTGTCATAAATGATTAGTTTCGTTAAAAAGAGTCTTTAGTCCTAGAGTCTAGGGTTTTCAGTCCTTTGCATACATGTCATAAAAGCCCGCAGGCCATGAGGTTGGTTTCAAAAGATTTCTATTTCACGTTTTTATTATCAAAAACATTTGAAGACATTCCTAGTCCAAAACTCTGTTTTGGAACTAGAAATTGTCAAACTTCATTTTTTGTAATAATTGTATTTGTTTCACCATAAGAAGTTTCAGAGCAAGCCTCTGATCTTTTCCAAATTCAAATGCCAAATCTCTGCAGAAGACAACAAAGTATCATCAGTCCAAGATTCAGAAAAGTAATGAAAAAGGCAAAGAACAGCATTATATTAAGTGATCGAATGACAAAGTGCCAAACATTATAAAAGTGGGTCATGGAGTAAATTTAAAATCAAATCTGATTTTATGAGATATTTTTTCACATATAAACCATGGTAAACAATTCATTTGCACGAATCCTCAAGGCAGAAATCGAGCTGGTGATGTTGAAGGCCGAAATCGTGTTTTGCAAAGTTGTGGACAGGCATTGGAGGTGCGCACTATGCGCAGAGGAGGCGCGCTACCCATATAGGGCGCGCTACGCATATAACATCCCCAGCCAGTGTTAAATACCAAGTGCGCTACGCACTTACTGCGCGCTACGTATTGGGTAGGCACGCTACCCATACAGTCTCAGAGCTAAAAAAAATTTGCCCTTGCGTCCAGTTTCACACCAAATCGGCACAATCAGCTTGCAAGTAGGTTTTTAATGGTTTCTCAGTAATTTTTGAACAGGATTGTGGTGTTTTTTAAGTGGGAAAATTAGTGTGTTTGATGTGGAGAGGTGAAACCCTATGTTCATAGCAGATTCATTTCTTAGGGTTTTGAATACATATTGATGGTCTTGTGAAGAATTTCCCAGCTTGTATTGTTGATATATATACCTATGCATCTACTGTCAAAGTGTCACTGCCCTCACGCTCTCAGTTTGTCATTTCACCACTGCTGTCATCGCCATTATATTACCACTGTCATTGCTATTTGTTTCACTGTGGTCATTGTCACTGTTTCCTATTCTCCATTGATAAAACACAGTCTCATACTCATTTTCCCCTTTGACAAATTTTAGCCAGCATTACAAAGGCTGCACACTAAATTACACTTTTTACTCATTTGTCATATTCCCTTGTGATCAAAGCAGTGACTTTTTTTATGCCAATCCACCTAAATAGAGCTATTACCACTGTGACTTATTTTCTTATGATGTTTTGGTACATATGCAACATATTTGGTTTTGAGAATACATTAAAACTTTTGACTTCACTACACCTATATCAACATACATATTGCAGACATCTTGTTTTCAAAGCCATGTTAGAGACAGATTCAGTTTATGAGCAGGAGTATGACAGTGATTCCACAGCAGAGGGTAATGTGCCACGGAGGTCTCACAAAAGTGGCAAAGGTGTTAAGCATCTCAGCGAGGAGCCTACTTCTTTGGCTCAATTGCAGGCTTGGTCGCTTGCAATGGATTGTTTTCAGCCTCAGTCATGTTTCCACACCGACACTTCACAAACCCGCATCATTTGAATCAAGCCTGCCTATTTGTTCTTACTTACATGATGGCGTAAACCTCACGGAGTAGAATTCTATCTACGACTATTGTTTCGTGTTCTATATCCCAAATATAGGAGAGGAATGAACAAACGCTGCCAGCTAGAGAAATCTATGAGCCATACATCAAACCTGGGTTTATGAGGCACCTGAGCAGGGTTTTTCCTTTCAGATTCCTGAAGGATGATTTTGCACCATTGATGAAACTCATCATTCGGTATTTCAGTTGCGAGGGTAGATTCTCGCGTCTCTATGCGCACCATGTCCGTTTGTTGATGCATTTCACGAGGGTACGTATGATGAACATTCCATACTTCATGTATCGCAACATAGAGAGGATGATGATTTTTGTACAGAAGAAGACCCCAGCACAACAACATAGAAGTATATATCATTACGCGTTGATCAAGATCGTAGTGGTACATCAGCCGGGACATGACATTACCGAGGATTTCTATCTCGTCATTTCATTTAAGCGCTGCCGCATCAAATTTGTCCCCCGAGGCTCATGATGAGGAGAGCCTTCACATCAGCCTCGACATTCTAGACCGCTATACTGCTCCATTGTATGTGGACATACCGCCACACAGGCCTTACTTGCGCTCACATACCATCAGTACTCATCTTCCAGTGGGGTAGCGGGTCCGTTGACCCCGCGCGAGCGAGTATTATCTCTCCAGCATGATGTGGAAGGGTCTCGCTTCTCTTCAGCATGTACAGTTTCGTGACATGGGCAAGAGGCCTATGCACGATGAGGGCCCATCAGGCGGTCGAGACACTGATTTCACATTCATCGATGTTGATGCGAGCTCTCCTAGCTCGAAACTGAAAGAGATCATCCAAGAGCAAAAGGCCGAGAATGACACGCTGAAAGAAAATTTGCAGAGGGCTCAGTGGGTGATAAACTACCTGGAGCAGCGTAACAAACAGCTAGAGGATGAGCACACACTTTTAGAGCTGCGGCGAATCCGTGAGGATCGACAATTGGCCCGAAAGAGACCTGGTGATATGACACCGGCTGATCGAGATTCTTGCCTCACGCATGTTAACATTCATCTGGAGAAGTTGTTGGCAAAGGCCAATAGAGACAAAGACATGCTTCGTCACATGAAAGGTCATTATTGGGCCCGCATGCACGTCTGCAAGGCAAAAATGAAGATTCTAAAGAGGAGGTTGAGCAGTGCACTAAAACGGCGGAAGAGGCCTGATCCACTCCGGATTTTTGCCGAGGCTTCGTTGGCTGGGCATGATACATGATGGAGGGTCTTCGCTCCGAATTTGAGCAAATTCGGAGAAATGTTTGTCATTTTGAAATATTTTGGTCTCAAAACATATTTTTCAGCTATACGAGTAGCAAGTCGACGCGGTCGCTTTTGATGGAGACACTTGCTGGGGGAAAATTTTATATTTTTGGGTTTTTCATGGTAATTTCTCCATGCTCAAGTATTTCCGAAGCATTTCATCAAGTTCTGGATGATCAAAAGGCCCAAAAACACCATGAAAACCACCTTGCTGCCACCTTTTGCACCAGCAGGAAGTACTTCTGGGAGAATGAAGTTTTGGAGGGGAAAATGAGCTCCAAATTGTGAAATTCCACTTGGGTTGGATATCCAACATCCAGGGCTTTCCAACGAGCTATCATGAGCTCAATTTGGATGCTGGGAAGTGCCCAAAAATCAGGCTGAAATACGCGCTACGCATATGGCTCAGGCGCGCTACGCATATGGATTTTTGGTCAATTTTTCACCTTCCAGCTTAGAATTTCGGCCAGTTGAACCAGTTTTTCTTGTGGATGAAATTTTTGAGTTATCATGATGTAAATTGATGGTTGGCATGTAACTTTGACTCACTTTTACCTATTCTAGATGATTCACTCCTAAAAAAGTAAAAATCAGATGTAAGAATCAATTTCCTCCCTTTTAGAGGCAAGTTGTTTAGATGCCTATATTCTAGCTCTTTGTTTAGAATTAGTTGGAACTGCTCCTAGAAGGAGGAATTCGACCCCTAGAGGTGTGGGAAGGGGTTATGAGGTCTATATGATGTAATTTTTGAGAAATTCTACAGGTTGGACTCTTGGGAATATTTTGGCACACTAATGTACATATTTTTCATATTTTGGCTAAGGAAAGATCAGAGGTTTTGCGGCATCTGTTGGGATTATTGTGGCTTTCAGTTCTTGATGGTTTTTTCTCTCAGTTTATTGTAATTTATTTCATGTTTAATGTATGCCATTCCCTTCTTATGCTTATGAAACTAAATGAATGAGTAAATGAGGTTGAAACCATTGATTTCAGTGCTCTGCCTTTGAATTTGTTTAGTTTTACATGTTTTCGCCTGTTTGGAGAGGATCCATGTTCTCCCTTGCCCTCTTCAGCTCCTTTTCGTTCTGATCCATCCACACACTTAATCAAAAAGCATCAATACTACTGCCTACCTCGCCCCAACTCGAATTCTGCAAAGATCTGTCCTTATCCCCAGACCCAAAATTGTTTTTCCCATTTCTTCAACAAAAACCCAAAAAATCAAAATCAAAATTTCCTATCTCTTTACTAGCCTAAAATCAGTATTCCTTGTTCATTATAAGTCATCTCGGCCCCTTTGAAGACCTTTTGCCGAGATAGACCCGGAGAGAGCCCTCTCCTGTCCTCGTAGGGCTAGTTATGAGGCTGAGCGTGGTTTGATGTAGCCTTGAGTTTTACCATATTTCAGCCTAAGGTAGATTTGAGCGCTAACAGGTTCTTTCTCTCTGTTTCATGGAAATACAAACCTATGGATAAGTATGCTTTCCCTAAGTATGGTGGTGCACTTAGAACAATAGAAAGAAAGATATCTGACCTTTTCCTTAAAGTGAGTAGATAAATGGAGAGAAAATTACTTGTAATATGTTTTCTTTCCCTTTCCTCCCTTTGTCGCTTTCGTCGCTCTCAATCCAACTTAACTCACCTGATTGATACCTACCATGGACAAAAAAAGAGAGAAAACAATATAAAGGAAATACGATCTATTCAAGTTAAACAAATTGAATCGATTAAATTCATAAATACACATATAACATCATTGACATGTGCATTAGGAAAGGAAAAAATGTCTATATTATGAAGTAAAAGGAAGATTACAACGAGTTGATCAATTCGTTGTCACTCATCCAGCTTGAGTCCCATCCTCATCACATCCAACATCAACAATACAACAACATCACAGTACATGCACAATACCTTCAAGAGTTGATATCTCACCAACATAACTCTACTTAACCCAAATTCTTGCTCTCTTGTGCACTATGTTCATTGGTTTATTTATAAGTAGATGAAGGTAGTTTGACATAAATGAATCATTTAATGGATTTCCTAAAAATGGATGAAGAGTTTTCCTTGTTCATGGGAATAGGAGGATAAGATGTTTAATTAATTCATGGGTCCAAATTCGAGGCTATCAGATGAGATGAAATTTGGAACAACTTCTACAAGTCACTAGAGGTTGGGAAGATACCTAAAATCCAATGAAAAATTCACTCCCAATCAACAATGCACTCTAAAGTGAGCCTAGATCCTCTACAATGTAGCCTTGCATGGGATTAGATGCTCTGCAAAGCAATTAAAGTTGTCTAGGGGTGCATTGATGGCTCAATGGGGCACTTCAACTGAGATCTAAGCAGTTAAAATTTCATGAAGGAAGACCACCAATGTGATGAATTGTTTAAGGCATATAGCAACCAATTTATAGTATGATAGACCCTAATGAATAATGATCTCTGTTTTGGGGTGATGCCCAAATCGACCTATAACAGCTGCCCCCTAAATAATGAAGTAAAAACTGATATTGTTGAGTGGTTTTATTTACGACGTGATAAGGCGGAACTAAAGCGGACGACGATCTTCATCAATTACAATAAATTATATCATGATATATGTTCATCTTATACATAATTTTTTTACGGAGGCATATCCCATACTCAGCACATAAACTATCATAACATCATAAAGTCATCTACAGATATAGACAGTCTACAAATATAGACCCATGATAGGATGACCATATAAATAATGACCATCGTATGAATGATTTGATACTTCTCCCGAAATCGTAGCCCAAATGGATGAAACTAGATCCGAGGTCTTCTATCGCATTCACTCGATCACTTAAAGTACGAGTCTAACCATGAGAATATATGATCTGAAATCAAACATGGGAAGACATCGTCTGATTAACAACCAATGATGTGAACCATTAAAAGGTGCGAGAGAAACCACCGTTGATGATAATGGATCTCAAGGTACTTCAATACATTCTGCATGGTGTGAATATATTATTTGATGTCAAACACCAAACAAAGTCTTTCAGTCGAAGGCCTATGATGTCAACCTGTCGCTGAAGCGAGAAACCTATTGTTGATGTAAGCAAGCTCCAAGGTACTAAAAGGTTTCTTCTAAGAAAACTTCCTGGATGATGAGCTGATGTCGACAGGAATCGACTCGTCGCAGGAGGGCATTGATGCTTCCCCCATCAATGACACGAAATGGAATTAATTATTTTGGAGAAAAAATGTGACTGATGAAGCAATGTGAAGGATGGAAGTCATGAAATGAAGGTTTATGAGTATTGCGAAGGATGAGGAATAACTGAGTGAATTATCTTGAACCATTAGGGGAATTTTGAGGTCCAAAATGGGCCTCCTAAGGAAATTATAAAATAATAGTGGAAATAATAAAATGAGATTTCATTACATCATCAAATTTTAGAGGGAAAAAGAAAAAACTAATTTTTCAACTCATATGTTCAACTTATCTCCTAAAGTTTTTACTCAAATTTCGAGAATGAGTACTCGTTGGATGCAAAATTTAATTCCTCATCCAAGGAGTACCCATGTTGCATACTTTCGATGGATCCTGCTACATGAAAAAAGTGATTGCAATCACGTTTTTTCATGTATTTCTCATTTTTCATGTAGCAAGGTCCATCAAAAGTATGCAGCATGGGTACTCCTTGGATGAGGAATTAAATTTTGCATTCAATGAGTACTCCCACTTGAAATTTGAGTAAAAAATTTGGGAGATAAGTTGACAATACGAGTTGAGAAAGTAGTTTTATTATTTTATTATTTTTTTAATATTTTTACCCTTTTAATTAAAAATGGTGAATCATTCCCATGGTTGACATCATCATCTTGAATCCTATTGTTTCTTATAAAGTTTATTTTTGTCGTACATTTTTCTTAGGAGGCCCATTTTAGACCTCAAAATTCCCCTAATGATATTGGTGACACTGAATGAATTGGCAACATTTGACCTAAAACTGAAGTGATGGATGGTATGATAGACTGCCAAGCAGATTACCCAACCCAAAAATCATGGAGATGAAGTGAATAAGTGTCATGTTCAAGAGCGACTTGCTACCATAAAGTGTTTTATTCCTTTCCAATTTTCCCCAGTCATTGCTGACCAGTACCTCTTTATTTTTTAACAAGCTTGAGGAGGATGACATATGCTTGATGTATAATTCCACCCTTCGGGTGAATCCATTAATATTTGATGCTTTAACGATTCTAGCAAAGGTGGAACTCGATATTTTCATTATGTACAAGTCAGTCCCTATTTTCTTCTTTAACAAGTCTAACGACAGTGAGAACTCGGTCCTTTTTCATGTTTAGAGAGTTTGAAAAATGGACTAAAATAAAACTCCACAAGTTCTTTTTCGTATAATAGTCCCTCAGATCTGAAAAAGTGTAAAATAATAACTGAGAGAACCTCCCAGCCATGTTTGACTAGGGTTTTCCTTTTTTTTAATCATAATCTATCTCATCTGGAAAAGGGTTAAACTTATACTGAGTAGATGTCATTTCAATTCCTTTAACGAGCTCGAAAGGACAAACGCTCGACAATCTTTTCATATTTTGAGAGTCTGAAAAGAGCTGAAAGAAAACTCTAGGGGGGTTCCTTTTTTGCATTTATCAAAGCTCGAAAAAAGAGATAAAAGTGCACTTGGAATTCCTTTTTCCATGTTAAACAAATCTCGAAAAAAGAGGATAAAACTATGCTTTGAGTTCCTTTTCCATGTTTAACAAAGCTCGAAAAAGAGATAAAACTAATGCTTGTGGTAAATATTGCATTTCACGATCATGCATGACTAAATCACAATAATCAACTACAAACCTACTCAAAGAAATATCAAATGGATTAATAATACCTGTTTAAAATAGTAAAAATGGGTAAAAACTAGTCATTTCATTAAATATGCATAAATTAATCAAAAATACTATTAAATTAAGAAATTACCAAGTCATTTTTACCATTTCACCTTTACCATTTGAATTTTAGTGCTCTGAGCCTGTTTTACCCTTGAAATTTAACAGCTGATTGTAACAGACTATGTGGATCATTTCTCGTGCTGTCCGAACTAGGTAGAAGATCTTGCCCTCCTCTTTCTATTGGATGCATTATTTTTTAGTTTCATGCACATTTTTAAGGTTTTTGGGGCCCCTAGGGTAAACATAAAATTCCTTAGGGCCAACGCACCATTGAATGTCAAAAAGTGCATTGTAGAGAGCCTGGAAACAGGCCCAGTTCCTATGCAATGCTCTATCTCTCACTCAAGGGTGTGTTGGGAGCAATTCATAAGGTTGCATCTTTGTTTCTACCTAAAATTTCCCAAATTTTTTGCATTGAATAGATCCTAACTAAGCCTATGGTGTGATTTCAGACTTTGATCTGATCAGAATGTCGGTTACATTGCTAGAAAGAGAACAAAAAAAATAGGATATGGTTTCCCTAAATGAGATCCTCGCACTGTGAGAGCCCTTAGAGACTGTGGGTTGCTCAAGTACTTTTGATTTTCATGGATGAGGCAACACATGGAACTATTGCATTTATTGATCCATTCATGGGACCCGGCAGTACAAACATTTAACATTGGGGACAAAGTGCTCCCAATATTGGTTGATGGCATTTAATTTCTGACAGGTTTGTCGAGATGTGGTGCCCCCATTTCCCTTGCGGGCTCCATCAGTGGAGGTGAAACAATGAAGGACTACATCCAATAGTTTTGTCAACCAGGAACTGAGCCGAGCAAATATGGAAAGATATATATCAAATATGTGCAGTATATGCCTTGCGAACTCTCCTATTCACTATTGCAAAGATAGCTAGCAGCGTGACACTACATGTCACGAACATATCATACATGCAGTATGTGCTTGAGTGTCTCAATCCAACCATGTTCAACTGGGTTGAAGCAGTACTCCTTTAGATGAAAGAACAACGGACCAAGGTAAAAAGTGGTAAGACCAAAATTTTCAGTTATGGGTTAATTTTGATCACTTTTGTTTTGGAGTTACTTCCATTGATGCAACCACAACATGTGACGTTGGGATTAGATGGTCCTAGAGATCCACAAATGGAGTGGTGGGTTGAGCTGATGGCTAGACATGCTGGCCAGTCATTGATCTCATTTTCCACTACATTCTTCAGTTATCTGCGAAGACAAAATATCTTCATAGAGGAGCATCTATATGCAGGGATGGATTTCTGCGGAGATCCAGATTTGATTTTACTAGTTGGCACTGAATGGGGTGTTATAGGTAAAATGTTGAGCATGTTTTTTATTTTTTGGGGTTTTTTACATATTTTTGTGTGTTTTTTAAATTTAAAATACTAAACTAAATATGTTATATGTATGCATGTGTAGGTACCGTTCAACCAGCGGTTCGTGCACAGCAGGCGAGAGAACCATCAGAGAGGACTGTCGGAAGAGCAGTCCTACAAGATTTGGATTTAGGTGAGACTCTTGCTGAGTTGCTACAACATGTGGAGGGATTGACTCTTGGGATACTAGATGCTTGGATCGAGGAGTTAGCTATGAGGCTGCAACGCCTTACCATTGGTGTGCCTAGTAGTTGGACGAGTCTATTGTGCATGATAGCCCAAGCAATGACCTGCTATCATGAGAATCACTAAGTTTGCATAGATTATGCTATGCATGCATACATTTTGAGGTCAGATGACCAATGTGTCTTGTACACAATTTTGTAAAAATCTAGATATAAATCTATTTTACTTTCAGTGTTTTTCCATAATTATGTGCAATCCTATTCAATTGTATGATGTGAATTGAAAATATATCTTTACATATTTTGCAAATTTTTATTTAACACATAATTCGCCAGTGAATCAACTAGAGTGTTAAAGTTTTTGGAAATATGTTGATATTGAATGTAATCAAAATGTCTTTCCAAAAGACGAATTCTAAGGAACATGGGATGAATTGGTGGATTTCAGACAGTATAGATGCCAGTAGGCTGTAGTATGACAAGTTGTGAGTCCAGCCTGATGATGATGCAGCATCAACAATCCAGCACTATCAGAGTACATGCACAATGCGTTCAAGGGTTGATATCTCACCAGCATAGCTCTACTTAACACAATTCCTTGCTCTCTTGTGCACTATGTTCAGTGTTATATTTATAAGTAGATAAAGGTAGTTTGACATAAAAGAATCATTGGATGGATTCCCTAAAAATGGATGAAGAGGTTTCCTTGTTCATGGGAATAGGAGGATAAGAGGTTTAATGACTTCATTGGTTTCAAATTCGAGGCTATCAAATGAGGTGAAATCTAGAACAACTTCTAGAAGTCACTAAAGGTTTGGAATATTAATGGAATCCAATGAAAAATTCTCTCCCAGTCGACAACCACACTCTAAAGTGGTCCTAGATACTCTGCAACACAGTCTTGCATGGGATTAGATGCTTTGCAAAGTAGTTACAATTGTCTAGGGGTGCATTGATGGCTCAATGGGACAATTCAACTGGAATCTAAGCATTGAAACTTTCATGAAGGAAGACCACCAATGTGATGACTTATTTAGGGCATGTAGCAACCAATTTAGAGTATTATAGACCCCAATGAATATTGATCTATGTTTTGGGATGATGCCCAACTCAACCTGTAAAACTCTCCTATCTCATTAAATATTATTCATTTCCTCCTAGGGATTTTTCTTTTTAGGAGTTCTTATTATGGAATATTTCTCTCAATCTCATCCATAAATGAGATTTCCCAATTTATTTTCAAGTATCTCTTAACTCTAGTGTATGATCCCAAGTAGTTTGAAGAAAAAAAACTTATAATATTTGTGCTTTAAATGTAAAATACACAATTTTATTGTAAACAATATTTTAATAATAATATGAAATGTACAAAGATGATGAATGCTACAATGAGGGCCTAGTAATATACCTAGGTAGGTGCCATTTCATGAATTGCCATGTCTATTTATACATTCCTTCCTATTTAACTAATGACTATTTAATAACCATTAATATGATTATTTATTATTTATATTTATTTTTGTTTATTGTATTCTTTTGATATAAATATATTCAAACATTGCCCCTTTCTTCAAAAAAATTTCCTCAAAGCTTTATTGCTGACAATTTTCTTCACCTTGCATTTGTCATCTTGGCATATGTAATTCTCACTCGAACCTCAACATATATAATTTGTTGGTAATATTGTCTTGAAACTAGGGTTTATCTATTTTATTTTTTATTTTTTTCCTTTTTAAATTTGTTTTTTAACCTTTTTTTAAATTAAATTATATATATACATATATATATATATATATATATATATATATATATATATATATATATATATAATTTAATTAATTATAACTATATAGTTATAATTTATGGTGACACTTATATATATTATAATTATATGGTGATATAACCAACCTAGATCCATCTTAACTCTGGATCTATCAAGCACCAAGAGGGATCGAATCTCTAGAGGTATAAACCTCTTTTTTTGAGTGCAAAACTTGAGGAAATGTTTGCACCTCAAGAGATTTGATCCCTCTCGGTGCTTGATAGATCCAGAGTTAAGATGGATATAGGCTGGTTTTAGTCATGTGCGGCCAAGGAAAATCTATCGAACATATGATTAATTTTATCAATAATATGCAAATACAGATAATATAAATATAATAATTTTATATATGCTAAATATGTCTGATATTTACCTGGTCATTTTAATTTTAAAATTTTCCTAGTTACCTCGGCTTTAGCCAGTAAGCTGAAACCTCCTATGGGTCGTACCAGCTCCTTTGTTAAAGACTCTTCCTCCTTTATCAATGAATTTAAATACATTAAGTTGGATCCAGAGGATAGGTTTGTAAGTTTTGATGTTGTCTCATTATACACTTGCATTCCCATTAAGGAAGCCATTGATGTCATTTCTCGGGTCACAGATCCTGATACTTATCATCTCATTGAGATCTATCTAACCTCAAACTTCTTTAGTTTTGAAGGTGAATTCTTTGAATAGACTTGTGGTGTGGCCATGGGTTCACCCCTATCCCCTGTGGTGGCTAATATTTTCATGGAAGACTCTGAATCTAAGGCCCCTTCCTCATCCATTTTTCAACCTAGGCTTTGGAAAAGGTTTGTTGATGACACCTGTGTGGTTTGGCCCCATGGAAAAGAGAAACTTGACATTTTCTTCCAGCATCTTAATGATCAATCTGACTTCATTAAGTTCATCATGGAATTTGAAGTGGATGGTAGCCTGCCCTTTCTCGATGTCGTTCTTTCGAGGAATGATGATGGTTCCTTCTCTCATCAAGTCTTTAGAAAGAAGACGCATACTAAGCAGTATTTTCATGCTAGTTCTCATCATTTCCTGGCTCAAAAGCTTAGGGTTCTCAGTACCCTATTCACCAGAGCCTTTAGAATCTCGGATGAGCACCACTTTGAAGGTGAAAAATCTCATATCTTTAATTTTTTCAGTAAGAACAGTTATAGCAGGGTTCAATGTCTTAGAGCTTTTCAAAAAGTTGAAAAAGGTCCTAAGGTTAAGAAATATCCTTGTGTTCGGTTATCTAGAGTTCACCTTCCATTTATCCAAGGTACTACTGATAAAATCGCTAGGATCTTGAAGAAACATAACGTTTCCTTCAAGCCCCTGTGCACCATTCATAGTTCGCTTAGATCGATTAAGGACCCGATTTTCCCTAAGGATAGTAAGGGTGTTTACTTGATTTTGTGCTCTTGTGGGACGCCTTAAAATCGGTGAAACTGGTCAATCAATTAATAAACAAATTCATGAACATATCACTGACCTTAGACATAGTAGATCTCGGTCCTCTGCCTTAGCAGAGCATGCTGAAAAGACAAATCATCACATTTGTATTGAAAATGTTGAGGTTATTGCGAGGATTGACCATTTCCACCACCACAAGTTGAGGGAAGCCTTGGAAATTGAAAAGAGGTCAGTTAACCTTAACATGGATGATGAGTGGAGTGTCAGTAGATACTGGATTCCCTCCCTTCACTCTTAGTTTTTTTTTTTTTTTCATGCTCCCTCTTGTCATTCCCTCACCTCCCGCTCCTGGTTTCTTTCTCCCTGTCTGTTCCGTTTGGTTTATTATTATGATTATTATCATTATGATTTTTCTTATAAGTATCATCCTTATTATATTATGATTTAAAAAAGTAAATCTACCTATTGAATAAATTAAATAAGAAATTTATTTATTTATTATTTATTTTTATATTTATTATTATTATTGTTATTATTTAGTTATTTTATTACTATTATTATTATTATTTATTTATTTTTATATATATCTTATAATTCAAAGTATTAAAATAATAAAAATTATATTAAAAAATGTGAGTATTAAATATATTCAAAAACATTAATATTAAATTATATTTAAATTAAAAATTCAAATTCAAATATAATAAAATTTAATTAAAATATAATATTATAGGATGAAATTTAATTTAATTTCTTTTTCTAGTAAAACTAGTCGTTATTTTACAACGGCTAGTTGGAGCTTTCCTTGTCTATTTAATTAGGTTTCTTGATCAGATTTCTCGTCTTGTCCTGATGATGAACCACACAAGTTGGTTCGAAATGCGTCGGAAATTTTTTTCTTAGATGTGGTTTTCATCGAAATTTTTTTATACATGATAAATATTGTTAATAACTTTAATGACGAAATAAATTTTTTGAATGCAAAGTGACAATGTAATAGTGTTGAATGATAGAAAATGAAAATAATAAGAATGCAGTCAATTACAAATAGTCTTCATTATGATCAATCTCAAATTATTTTCTTTTACTATTCTTATTGTCACCCTTGTCAGTTTTGTCATCTTTTCATATCGATTATATGAAAAGGACAATTGAAATAATAAACCATTTAAATATTTAGCTTGAACTATTTTACTAAACATCATATATTGTCTTTCTTGCTCTTCAATATTAATAGGTTGATTTACTATAACACAAATATTAATGTACATCATTAATAATTTTTTGTGCTTACACTGAAATCAATGCACAATCTTAATCCAATCACTTTAAAATTAATGTACCATCATTGTACATCCAATTACATCAAATCAGGAATCAACGTCTACACTGAAATCAATGCACCTAATGCAAACAATCAAATAAGATTACAAAACAACATCTACACTTAAATCAATGCATCTAATGCAGGTAATCAAATAAGATTAGAAATCAACATCTACACTGAAATCAATGGATCTAGTGCAAGTAAGAAAATAAGATTAGAAACCAACATCTACACTGATATCAATGCATCTAGTGTAAGCAATCAAATAGGATTATAAATCACCATCTACTTCCCTATCTCCCCCCTCAAACTACATCTCTCTTTCCCTCCATCTCTCCACTCTCTCACATCCTCCCTCTTCCTTCCTCTCTATCCATTTCTTTCCCACATATATATCTCCCTCTCTCTTCACCCTCCAACTATGTTACTATATCCCCCCCTCTCTCCTCTCCTCCCTTCTCTCCATATCTCCTTCTTTATCTCTTTATCTCACCCCAAAACATATACACACTCTCTCCATATCTCCCTTGTCACTTCATCTCTCTCTCTATGTATTCCTTCTTCCCTCCCTCTCTCCCCCTCCAACTCCATCTCTCCATCCTTCCATCTCTCATTCTATCTCCCTCTCTCTCTCCTCCTCTCTCTCATCCTTCCCCTCTCTCTTTATTTTCCCTCCAATTTTCTCTCTTCCCCCATAACTCTCTTCCTCTCTCTCATGCCCTCTCTCTTGTATTTCATCTCCTACTTTCCTCTATATTTTCCTCTCTCTCTCTCTCTCTCTTTGCTCTCCAATCCTCTCTCTCTCTCTCTCTCTCTCAAAATATACACTAAAATCAATGCATATAGTACAAGAAAAATAGGATTAGAAATCACCATCCACACTGAAATAAATGCATCGAGTGCAAGAAATCATCTTCCCTCTCTCCCCCTCCAATTCAATCTCTCTTTCCCTCCATCTCTCCTCCTCTACACTGAAATCAATGCATCTAGTGCAAGTAATAAAATAATATTAGAAACCAACATCTACACTGATATCAATGCATCTAGTGCAAGCAATCAAATAGGATGATAAATCACCATCTACTTCCCTATCTCCCCCCTCGAACTACATCTCTCTTTCCCTCCATCTCTCCACTCTCTCACATCCTCCCTCTTCCTTCTTCTCTCTCCATTTCTTTCCAACATATATATCTCCCTCTCTCTTCACCCTCCAACTATGTTACTATATCCCTCCCTCTCTCCTTCTCTCTATATCTCCTTCTTTATCTCTTTGTCTCACCCCAAAACATATACACACTCTCTCCATATCTCCCTTGTCACTTCATCTCTCTCTCCACTTCTCACCCTCTATGTATTACTTCTTCCCTCCCTTTCTCCCCCTCCAACTCAATATCTCCATCCTTCCATCTCTCCTTCTATCTCCCTCCCTCTCTCCTCCTCTCTCTCATCCTTCCTCTCTCCCTCTCTCCCTCTCTCTCTTTATTTGCCCTCCAATTTTCTCTCTTCCCCCATAACTCTCTTCCTCTCTCTCATGTCCTCTCTCATGTCCTTCCTCTCCTACCATCCTCTATATTTCCCTCTCTCTCTGTCTCTCTCTCTCTCTTTGCCCTCCAATCATCTTTCCTCCCTCAACACACACACACACACTCTCTCTCAACATCTACATTAAAAACTATGCATATAGTGCAAGAAAAATATGATTAGAATTTACCATCCACACTGAAATCAATGCATCAAGTGCGAGAAATCATCTTCCCTCTCTCCCCCCTCCAACTCCATCTCTCTTTCCCTCCCTCTCTCCACTCTCTCACATCCTCTCTCTCTTCCTTCCCTCTATCCCTTTCTCTCCCATGTCTATCTCTCTCTCTATCTCCCTCTCTCTCCCTCTCTTCACCCTCCAACTATGTTATTATATCCCACCCTCTCTCATTCTCCCTCCATTCCCTCCATCTCTCCTTATTTTTCTCTTTATCTCACCCCCAAACATACCCATACTCCTTGATTTCTCAATTATCACTCCCTCTCTCTCTCCACTTCTCGCTCCCTATGTAAATACATTACTTTGGATCTAGAGTTTGATATTATCTGTATTTACACTGAAGTCAATGCATCTAGTGCAAGTAAGAAGATAAGATTAGAAACCAACATCTACACTGATATCATTGCATCTATTGCAAGCAATCAAATAGGATTAGAAATCACCATATCAATATTTTACATTACTCTGGATCTATCAAACTTTACATTATAAAGCACCATCCACACTGAAATCAATGCATCGAGTGAAAGAAATCATCTTCCCTCTCTCCCCCCTCCAACTCCATCTCCCTTTCCCTCCATCTCTCCTCCTCTACACTGAAATCAACATCTACACTGAAACCAATGCATCTAGTGCAAGTAATAAAATAAGATTAGAAACCAACATCTACACTGATATCAATGCATCTAGTGCAAGAAATCAAATAGGATTATAAATCACCATCTACTTCCCTATCTCCCCCCTCGAGCTACATCTATCTTTCCCTCTATCTCTCCACTCTCTCACATACTCCCTCTTCCTTCCTCTCTCTCCATTTCTTTCCCACATATATATCTCCCTCTCTCTTCACCCTCCAAGTATGTTACTATATCCCTCCCTCTTCTTCTCTCCATATCTCCTTCTTTATCTCTTTATCTCGCCCCAAAAAATATACACACTCTTTCCATATCTCCCTTGTCACTTCATCTCTCTCTCCACTTCTCACTGTCTATGTATTCCTTCTTCCCTCCCTCTCTTCTCCTCTCTCTCTCTCTCTCTCTCTTTCTTTTCCCTCCAATTTTCTCTCTTCCCCCATAACTCTCTTCCTCTCTCTCATGTCCTCTCGCTTGTCCTTCCTCTCCTACCTTCCTCTATATTTTCCTCTCTCTCTCTCTCTCTCTCTGCTCTCCAATCCTCTTTCCTCCCCCAACACACACACACTCTCTCTCTCTAAACATCTAAAATAAAATCAATGCATATAGTGCAAAAAAAATAGGATTAGAAATTACCATCCACACTGAAATCAATGCATTGAGTGAAATAAATCATCTTCCCTCTCTCCCCCCTCCAAATCCATCTCTCTTTCCCTCCCTCTCTCCACTCTCTCACATCCTCTCTCCCTTCCTTCCCCTTTATCATTTCTCTCCCACATCTATCTCTCTCTCTATCTCCCTCTCTCTCCCTCTCTTCACCCTCCAACTATGTTACTATATCCCTCCCTCTTTCATTCTCCTCCCATTCCCTCCATCTATCCTTATTTTTCTCTTTATCTCACCCCCAAACATACACATATTCCTCTATTTCTCCCTTGTCACTCCCTCTCTCTCTCCACTTCTCGCTCCCTATGCAAATACATTACTCTGGATCCAGAGTTTGATATTATTTGTATTTACACTGAAATCAATGCATCTAGTGCAAGTAAGAAAATAAGATTAGAAACCAACATCTACATTGATATCAATGCATCTAGTGCAAGAAATCAAATAGGATTAGAAATCAACATATCAAAAGTTTAAATTACTTTGGATCTATCAAAATTTACATTATAAATCACCATCCACACTGAAATCAATGCATTCAGTGTAAGAAATCATCTTCCCTCTCTCCCCCCTCCAACTCCATCTCTCTTTCCCTCCCTCTCCACTCTCTCACATCCTCTCTCTCTTCCTTCCCCTCTATCCCTTTCTCTCCCACATCTGTCTCTCACTCTATCTCTCTCTCTCTCCCTCTCTTCACCCTCCAACTATGTTACTATATCCCTCCCTCTCTCCTTCTCCTGTCATTCCCTCCATATCTCCTTATTTTTCTCTTTATCTCACCCCCAAACATACACATACTACCTCATTTATCCCTTGTCACTCCCTCTCTCTCTCCACTTCTCGCTCTCTCTATGTATTTCTTCTTCCCTCCCTCTCTCATCCTATCTCTCTTCCTTCCTCTATTTCCCTTCCTCTCCTACCTCCATCTATCTTCCCCCATGTCTCTTCTCTCTCCCTCTCTCTCTTTTCCCTCCAATATAAAATGCAAAAGAAATAGAAAAATATGGTATTTGGCCCACTGTGTTAAATTTATATATGTAGGGAGAGAAGTGATTTTTCATTAGGGCATACATTAGATTAATTAGATTAAATTTCAAATTTCCTTTCAACCAATCGATACAACCTTGCGGAGCAGCTTTAGCTAAGACCCGAGTAGTTTCTTGGAAACTTGCTTCGGATATAAAACTTTGAGTATTCAGAGATGCCCTTGTTTTTCCTAATAACATGGTTTGATAGTACATTGTCTCTTCCAGAGCATGATCCATTCTTTGTGCTCGTTATAATCCAATGATTTCCCCCGATGAAAAAACATTAGCCGTTCCATCTTCTGAAATTAATACTTTCGATTTCATTTGGCGTACAATAATATCTATATGCTTATCACCAATTCGTACCCCTTGGGATCGGTAAAATTTTTGAATCTGATTGACTAAATGAATCTAAATTTGTTCCATAGTTATCCTAGCACTGATGAATAACCCCCAAAGACTTCCAATAAATCTTGTCATATCTCTGGTCTAATTTTCAAAACTTTCTTTCAGATTCATCGATATTGAATTATTCAAACGGGCTTCTGACAATTGTTCAACTTTAGGAAGACCTTGAATTATATCACTGGATTTTAACCTTTCATATATCAATGTTATCAATGTGTCTCCTTTGTCAATAATTTCTCCATAATGACCATGAACAGTCGCTTTTCGAGTAGCCAGATAGGGTTTAGCTGATCTAATGACTAAAGATTCCTCATCAACTGCTATAATTTGACCAGATTCGGGGAGTGGTTCATCCTCGGATATCCATGCACTTTCAGGAATCAATTGTCCAAGACTAACTACTGGAAATGTTTTTTTGCATAATTCGGATGAGGAAGAGCACCAATTTGGACCCAAGAGATTGGAAATGATGTTCCTGCACGGATCGAAATGATAAATTCTCATATTTTCGTCCATGAAATAATTGTGGAAAATGGAATGTTTCTTTGATAATACTTTTTTATCAGTTTTACATGTTTATTGTTATCTGAGATATGCACTACATATAGTGTACTCAAATACTAACCTACGTGATCCAAATTTATTAAATTTAATAATATTACTAGCAATTGCACCAGATGTTGCAAAGGAAACGTAGTAAGTGGATAGTATAATATGGAACTTGCAATAAGAATAAAATTTTGTTTTACATTCAGTACAGGGTTTTACTCATCATTAATAAAATAAATATGTATTAAAACCCAATATTTTAAAGCTAATATTAAAAAACCTAATATTTTAAACCTAATATTAAATGCTAATATATAAAACATAAGCCCTAATATTATAAACCATGATACATAAAAACCTTAACATTATAAACCTTATATATATTAAACCTAATATAGTATGAGTGTAGTGAAACTAAAGTGATTAGTAAAATGATTTGTTTTCTGCAGATACTCAAAAGCAGGTGACCATTGCTACAAGGAACTAAGTCAAGAATTTTGCTAAATTAATATAAAGTTACTCGTATAATGTTGGTATTTAATGTTATAAATGCAATTAAAATAGTAAATTGTAATCCTTGTAAATATCACTTCACCATCTTACCAATATATATATATATATATATATAACATTAAAAAAAATCGAAAACCTTAATCAACACAACATGCTATAAAAAAGGGAAATAAAAAATCGAACTCAATGAAAAATCATCACAATACGAGGTGTTGAAACCCAGATTCTTTGTAGAAAATCAATAAATGTGATTTTACTATAACACCAAACATACATAGATGAAAGAATTTTTTGCCTCTGTAATTACAAAACAAAAAACATCTAAAGATAAAACGTAGAAAAAAATCTAACAATAAAGCAACTACCAGCTCTCCTTGGTTCGTTGAGATTTCCGGGTTAATTATTAAAGGCCTGAGAATGGTCCTTAAACTTTAAATTTGAATTTGAATTCTCAACACGAGCCTCAGCGTATATATTTTTTTGAAGCTATTATTATAAAAAAGAAAAATTCATTATTTGTTACCACCAAATATGTTCTCGTCTGGCAATTATGATCTCACCGCTTTGTTCCACTGGTGTTGCTATTATCTGCGCCATCTCCTTCACTTACAGTGTCTTGTTCGCTTTTCTTTTGATTCAGCACGAGATAACAACTTGTAATTTGAATTCATTCAACTTTCTTCTTGCTAATGTGCTTGTGTCCGGATCAAACTAGTCCAACAACGAAAATCGAAAAGGAGTAAGCATAGGCCACTTCATTTTGGGCTTTGTTTTTACCATTTTAGCCTGTGCAATGGCTGGACTGATTTTCCCACTGGCTATCGTAGCATTCCACAACGTTTTTGGACAGGAAATTTTAGCCATATTTATAAAAACCCTGGAATTAAAAGCCAATTTCAGAAATGCATTTTAATTTATCGTTTTGTAGAGCTTAATTTGAATGGGAAGAAGAATTCATTAAAATATTATCTTACCTGTATATTTATTGTTCCATTTACTTAATTTTTCTTGAAATCCTGGAATAGAAAAGTGATTAAAGTTATGTGCTTTGAGATACCATTTCAAAGAGCTTGATTTGAGAACTTGATTTGAAATGGAAGGATACTTCAAGAAAATATAATCTTAACCATAAATATGTAATCCTATTTTTTTATGCTTTTTCAAAACCCTGGAACTGAAAGTCAACTTAAGATATGTGCTTTATTTTTTCATTTTGGGGCAGCATAATCTGAATCGGAAAAGGAATTCAAGAAAAAATTTCGGGTGAAACGAAATGGCCACTCTGATATTTAGGCCTTTAGTGATATAATGAGGGTGGAATTGAAGTGTTTTAAATGTAGATGTAATATACATGTATACGAGGGTGGAATTGAAGTGTTTTAAATGTAAATGTAATATACATGTACAGTGAAATCTCAAGAAAATTGCTTTATAGTTTGTAATGCAAGAACCAATATTTATTCATGGATTTGCTGGTAACTGAATTTATTCTAATCCATAGTAATTCTAACTAAGCTTAAGTTGTGAATATTTTTACAAATTAAACACAACTTTTATTTATGGAAATGTGAATCCAAACATATTTTCTAACTATAAAAGAAAAACACTATTGAAATGCATTCATAGTTACGAGAAATGGGAATTTAGAACTATATTTCCTTTACCAAGAGGTGTATTTGATAAGGGATATGCATCAACCATTTGTGTGTCCTCACACCATGTAATGCTAATAGAAGTAAGAGAAAAAGTATCTAACATAAATATTATTTAACCACACAAAGTGGATTTGAAAACATTGTGCCAATATTTTTTTATTTTTTTTTGTAAGCTGAGGTGGTACCTTCAATTTTCTATTAATAAATGCTGGACAAAAGAGGAAAAAAATACAAAACTATACTGCAACCTGCCCATAGGAAACCAGGTATTTTGGCCATCTGATTTCAAAGTAATTCATCCAAAACATAAAGAGTCTTAATAACAAGAGCCTTATCTGCCTATACTGAAGATGATACAGAAACCAAAGGATGTCCAAAACCATAACAAATATGTAAAATAAACCTACATAGAACCAAGAGCAATAATTCCAAGCAAAAATAAGAACAGTAAAGAGAATAAGTCCTCTTCAGAATCAACAGGAGCAAGTGCTGTAGCAATAGCACCAGGGAGCTCCACAGGGATCTGAGCGAGAGATTTAACCTCCTTCTCGAATCTAGAGAGACGAGTATACTGATGCAGCTGTCTCAAATTAATCTCTTGAATGTTCCTATTAATGTCAGCAAGGGTGGCCTCAACCTTAGAATCTAGCTTAGGCTCTGCAATTGATACAATAGCTTTAGCAAGAAGACACTTGATGACCCAATACGTGTGCATAGTCTGCTTATAAAGGGAGGTGTGACCCTGAGTATGACCAAGGTCCGGAGCAACTCGCTGCATGTCTTCAGAAACTGTATCAGTCTGAGTAGTAGGGTTATCCAAAATCTCAGATTACCAATTAAAAACTCTTTCACGAACAGAAGGCAGTATCTCATGCAGAAAATTATGAACCAAAGGCTCAAGGTGCCTTTCAATTGGCTTACACCCACGCTTTCAAAGTGGCACAACAAAAGCCTGTGTACTCGATCCCCCAACTGACTTACGGCCTCGTCGAGCCATGTTAAGAGAATGTAAACTATCTGTTAACACTTCCACCTAGAATAGAAGTGGAGTTAGCGAAGAAGAGACCATTGAGAAAGCAATAGACTGATTAACAACAACATCAGCGAAATTCATCCCCGACATAACGTGCAAGGCAAATGATTCATGATGAACAAAAAAAGTGCAAAGCAATGTGAAACCATACAAGAAACTAATCCGAAGCCGCAGATAACCAACAGAACACTAGAGAATGCTACTAAAAGTAATCCGAGAAATGATAAACCCCAATTGAGAACCTGTAAGGTAATATCGCCGACTATGATGCGAAAAACCCCAACACAAAACCAATACATGGGTGGTTTTATTAATAGCAGAACCACAACGAGAACCCGGCAATGAAAAGGCATAAATGCATCTGATAAGGAAACCCCAACAGTGAATCAGGAAGCCGGACAAGTTGCAAGGCAGAAAGGAACGAATAGCAGCAATGTGGGAAGTAAAAGGAGCAGCAACAGGACAAATAAATTGGTTGCAACTGTAAGCAATAAAACCCTGCTGCAGAAACTCTAGCCAAAACTGTCCAAACCACCATTCCCATAACATTTGTAAAAATACTATGGCATAAATCCGCAGGCACAGGGAGAGGAGTTTCATGAACAAAAGAAGCAGCAAATGAGATACATACCAAACCAGAGAACATTCTGTCACCTTGTAACCCTGGCGGACGACACCTCTGCTACAGACACCAACACCCAGGAAAGCAAAAGGCGAGAGGAAACAAATGACAATGAAGAGGGAAACATCTCGAGAAAACTTAATGCCGCACCCTCGACACAGTTCCCAAAAGAGCACTGAAAATTGATCTAGAAAGTCCAGTTGGAAACGCCAAAAAGAAAGGATCATTTAAGAGATGGGTTGGCGAATGTCCCGTCGGAAAGCTACTTAAGCCCTCTGCATGTGCCCACCACGTGGTATGTGTACTGGTGCGGCAGACCCAGCACCACATCAGTGTACCATCGCCACATTACCACGATCATTGAAATCACTCATGTGAGATCGTGTGCTCGATAAGTCGCTCGCATTTCGATGTACAATGTCGACAGAGCACAAAGGATCAGAGTTCGGAGAGGCGTTACGCAGGTCTTTTTTCAAGATGGTATGAAGAGTCAGCATAGCTTGCATTGACTCTCAGCGCCATAAATGATCCACAGAGCCATGAACATGATGACTCGCCCAATTGGAAAGATAATCGACCGCCTGATTGCCTTCGCGACGGACATGCAGAGGTATGATATACTCAACGTTTCGAATTTTTTGTTGAAGGTCTTGTATAATTCTGGTTGTTCTCAAAATTTTAGAGATAGAATCCCAATTTAAACCATGAAGGAGTTTTTTGAGGATGCCCATGACCATGGCAGAATCCCCCTCAACTTCAAGCCTAGTGTAGTTTTCCCGCTGAGCAATAGCAAGGCCAACCATGACGGCAAGTAATTTAGCTTCATTATTCGTAGAATACCCCAGCTCAGTTGCAAATCCCTGCAGATTCATGCCTGAACAATCCTAGAATAAGCCACCAACACTATCTTGCCCAGGGTTCCCCTTAGAAGCGCCATCGTAGTTCAATTTAAGAAAGCCAGGTTGAGGACGAACCAAAATATTACGAATCTGGGACGGTAAGGGCATCGGTTTCCAACAGGAAGGTGCCACCATTTCTTTCACAAGATTGAGCTGCTGAAGGATGCGCCTCTCCGAATCTGAAACCACCCAGTCCTCGTGATCCCACTTCTCAACCAAAATTGTCTCCCGAATGCCTTTCTTAGTAAGGTTCCAAATTTCCTCAGAAGGAAGGCAACAATCCTGAAAAATCCGACGATTCCTCTCTTTCCACTAGAACCAGAGGAGAAAACCAACAACCAAAACCCACACTCTGTTAACAACAGGGCTTTGATAATTCCCCTTTTGCCATGTAAGAAGGGTCTGGATGACACTAGTAGCTTGTCTGTCAATTTGTTGAAACAATTGATGAACATTAGTCCATAAACGATCCATAACCGGACATGTGTTCACCAAGTGTTCCATGGTTTCAAAAGAAGAATTACATAAAACGCATTGAGACGGGGCATGAAGGCATCTCCGCTGCAATTGATTCCATGTCAAAATGCGACCGTGTCCAACTAACCATAAAAAATGCTCAATCTTGGGCCACTGCTTAAGGTCCCAAATTTTCTTCCATAACCGATTAGTAGGGATATCTGAATGTCATGCTTGCAAGTGATACGCCTCCTGTATCAAAAACATACCCCGCGACCGATACCCCCACCACCAAATATCAGGGTTGTCCTGCCAAAGGAGCTTCTGGGTCTGAATTTCTCTATCAAAATTATGTCATTGCTGCGTATGCGGGGTCTGAGGCCAATGTTCCTTAGTTTTCCATTTTCGCCAGAAAGCATCAGGTTCCATGTCCCAATAATGTTGAATTGTCAGACAATTAGGGCTGCGTGTGAACAAGAATATTTCTGCCAAGTCAAGTCGGGTGAACAACTTCTCCCGCTGCTGCCAAGAGTCCTCCCAAAACCCTGCAAGAGAACCGTCACGAACCTCCCAGAAACTATGTTGTCTGATGAGATGACGGTTTGCGGAAGCAAGATTCTATATCCCCGAACCTCGTTGAACAGAAAAGTACCCGAGGCGCTCTTTAACTGGAAGAGGCATGTGGTACTTACGAGTCCAAATGGTCTGCCACAATGCTTCCCCACCTTGCAGCCACTGCCACCATATCTTAGCACCCATAACTTGATTGATAATGAATCGATCTCACAATCCAAGCCCTCCACTTGATTTCGGTAGAATAATTTTTTCCCAGGATAACAAAGCCCACTTCCGCTTATCCTGAACACCCTACCATAGAAATTTCATAAAGAGACTAACAAGATTAGCATAGGTCTTATGAGGACAAGCCACCCCTGATAATTGGTAAATAGGAATTTCTTGGAGAACAACACGCAAAAGAATAACCCTACTAGGTAGATTAAGGGCACGAAAAGACTAGTTAAGCATATGTTTACGAATTTTGGTGAGAATGGATTTCCAACAACTAGATATGGTCACATTGTCCGACAATGGCATACCAAGATATTTAAAAGGAAAAAATCCCAAAGTAAAACCAAGAGTGCGAGTAAGAAAACGCTGGGATTGAGGAGGCGTATTGAAAAAGAAGACATTGGAATTTTCCTTATTCACCATCATCCCAGAAGCTTGCATAAAGATGTTTAACAGATCCAAAACCACTTTTCATTCCTTAAGAGTAGCTTGGAAAAACAACATAATATCATCAACAAATTGTTGATGTGACAACGTTAAATGAGGCCCCCATAAATTAAGCCCTTTTACGTCGCCAGCCCGGACTTTCTAATGAATAAGGCGGCCAAGACCTTTTGCTGCAATAATAAAAAGAAAGGGTGAAAGAGGATCACCCTGATGTAGACCCCTTGTAGCATGGAAAGAGCGTGAAGGTGAGCCATTTAAAAAGATAGAGAAGCGGGTAGAAGAAATGGTGGACATCACCCACTGAACCCATCGAACATCAAAACCAAAGGAAAGAAGAACATGCTGAAGATAAGTCCAATTAAGACTATCATAAGCTTTAGCTAAATCGAGCTTAATCAACATACCTTTAGCTTTAAGCTGATGAAGGGAGTGAATAGCCTCTTGAGCAGTAATAATACCATCAAGAATTTGGTGCCCTTTGAAAAAACCAGTTTTTTCAGGTGAAATTAGATCTGGTAAAATAGGCTTCAAGCGATTGACCATAATCATAGACAATATTTTATAAATAAAATTACATAATGAAATAGGACATAAAACCGATGGGGTATCACAATTGTCAGATTTTGGAATCAAAGTAAGGAAGGTTGGGTTGAGACTAGGAAACACTTGACGAAGTTGACATGATTCTTCAACCAACTTGACAATTTCAGGACCCATAAAATGCCAACAAGCCTAATAAAATTCAACAGTAAAGCTGTCAGGGTTAGGTGCTTTATTACGGGGCATTTCCTTAATAACTTCCTCAACCTCAGCAAAAGTAATTTCTCGAATCAGAGCTAAGTTCTATTCCCGAGTCACCACCTTCGGAATCATAGCAGATACTCTAGCAATAGCATCCAAACAATTTTGATTAGGTTCAAAGAAGATGTCTGAGAAATGAGTAACAAGTGCATGTTCCATAGCCTCATGCTCAAGAAGTCGGTTCCCATCCATCGTTTTAAGCAAGAAGATTTGATTATGTTGCCTTCATTGAATCATGGCTTTATGAAAAAAACTTGTATTCCTTTCTCCTTCCCTGAGCCAATGAATCCAAGATTTCTGTTTCCAAATTAGCTCCTCTTGCTTCCGTCGTTCCTCCAACTGACCAAGGACCTGTCCCTCTTCTCGAATAAGATCATCTATGCACCCTGTTAAAATCATCTGATGTTGAATATGATGCATATGCCCTTCCAGTTTAAGCTTCTCCTCATGTATGTTGAAAAACTCCATTTGATTCCATAACTTAATTTTTTGTTTTAAATCCTTGAGTTTCAATTGAAAAGTGTGCATACGATTGCGACCAATAAGTCGACTCCCCTCCCACCAGCCACGGACTTTCGGTAAAAAAGAGGCATCTCGTAACCAAAAAATCTCAAAACGAAAAGGGTGCTTCTTCTGTTGAAGTTTAACGTCCACTTCCAAATGAATAGGCCAATGGTCAGAGCCAAGACAGGGCACAATAGTTGCTTCATAAAAAATTTCAAGACTCACAAAATCTTCTGACACAAGAAATTGATCAAGGCAGGAATTAATCTGATGGTTTCCTCCACGACGATTATTCCATGTATATTTACCATTAGTCATTGGAACATCAACAAGGGACGTATCGGTAATAAGGTTGGTGAAGTCCTGTATTTCCTGATCATATCGACCGGTACCACTTTTTTACTCATCAAGATTAGCGATCATATTATAATCACCTCCAGCAATCCAATACATATCAGGATTGAGAATTTTAAGAGTCTTAAATTTAGTTAAGAAATTAGAGTGCTCTCCTGGAATAACAGGACCATAAACAGAAGAGACAGAGAACCATTCTTTAGTACCAAGTTGCCGAAATCTACCAGTAAGCATACGAGGCAGTCCAAACTAGCCAGTAGTCTCTAAATCGGAGGAATTACATAAAATAGCAATGCCCCCTACAGAACCATTAGCATCAATAGCCATAACTTCATAACGCGGTTTTAATCGTGAAGAAATAGTCATTAATCTGTCCCCAGATAACTTAGTCTCCTGAAGGAGAATAATATGGGGTTTTTCCTTAGAAATTCTATCCTGAAGGTGTCGTTGCTTGCCTTTTTTATGAAGGCCACATATATTCTAGGAAAGTATAATCATGAGGAAGATTTATTAATTTTCTGGAACATCGTGGAGATGGGCACAATATGTCCAGAGTTAACTAACATCTCACCTACCAACTAAATAGATTCTTGTAGGGTTTTACGACCACGTTTCTTACCAGAATTAGCCTTCTGAGGAGGTTCTTGGCTCGAATTTGTCCCATGTTGAGATAACGATAAAGTAGTTACATCGATAGATTGCTATTTATTGGCCACCTCCACCTCTTGACGTGCCTGTATCATAAGATATCTTTAAAATGTCTCTTTATACAGATCTTTTTCATCGTCTAGGATGAAACGGTCGTCCAGGTTTTTCCAATCATTAAGCAAGCATTTCATAAGTAATTCCTCCTTAGTAAGGTCATCCTTCATAACATCCACTTCCATTTCTGCCTGGTCCAGAGGCTCCTATTGCTCTTGTGACCCATCAATGTCCAAATGCTCCAAAGGGGCTTTACGTTTAGCCATCACCCGAGGAGCCTGCTATGGAGGCGGAGTATCTTCCACCTATGGCTCCATCACATTATCCCCCTGATTTTTTTCCTGTAAAATATCAAAAGGATTAGAGGATTGTCGAGGCAATTTGTCATGTACAGGGGCACTATCCTGACCACGGCCCAGTTGCTTTTTCTTAATGGGAACTGGCTGAAATTCTTCCTCTTTAACTGTATCAGATTCAGGCTTTGGCTATTTAGGGTTAGCATCCAATTCATTAAGAAGGCACGTCTTATACAAGTGCCCATATTCATGGCAGCGACGGCAACGAAAAGGAATATGTTCGTAATCCAGTGGTTGCTGCCAAAGCTCTCCAGCATATTCCAATTCGATAGATTCAGGAAGAGGTTCAGAAATGTTCATATAAATACAGATACGAGCAAAAGAGGTATAAAGACCTCATCGGGTCATCTCAGCAATCTTAAAAAAACGGCCAAGCGAATAACCAATGCCCTCTAAAAATTTTGGGTCCCAGAAATCAATAGGAAGAGAAAATAAGTGAACCCAGACAAGGGCTGACAAAACTGTTCCTTGTCAGGATTATAGCATTCCTCCCAATGACACAGGAAAAGACCAGCATTTTGGTAAAAATATGGACCTCCTTCAAAGACTCGTTCTTTATGAAGAAAGTTGGTGAAAATAACAGTAAAAAAACCTTGGGCACCAAATTTAATATCAAGATGCCCTTTAGGTTGCCACTTGAGATGAATCCATTTCAGAATATCCTTCTCAGTGGGCCAAATTCCAATGAACTTACAAATCAAATCATGATCCTTCATATACCCTCGATACCGATCAAGTTTATTTGGAGGGATGACAAAATGGGGCTTCTTCAATGATTTAGGCAAACATTGACCACGTTGTTGGGCCTGCCATTGGGCCCCAAGTACTGGACCAACAGTACCAGGGTGAGGCTGACCACTACTGTCCCCAGTCATAATATTTCTGTAGGATGGGTTCTTCCCCCCCCCCAAAGTTGTTGCCATAAATGAACTTCAGATGCTGCAGAAAACCCTGTACTACTACAAGAAAATCAAACCCTACTGTAAACAACAAATTAAAACCCTACCATTTTCGTCCATTGTGCCAATATTAAATCACACAAAGTGGATTTGTAAACATTGAGATTGGTATATGGTGCAGTTTGATACCCATGGTGCATAATAGATTCGGGGCTAAGATGGATCTGCATTTCTTTAAAATAAATGATGATACATGCTTTTCAGTTCTCTGTGAGGTAATGATATTGGTTTCATTTATCATCAGTTATAGGAATCTATGTAAAATACAAGATTCAACTTGTAGCTGGGAAAAGTTTTAAATACGCACTTTCATACAATATTGACAGAAAGAAGAGATAATTCCATTCCAATACAAATTGAAGTCCATCATTCCAAATAAAGATTTGTTTGTGTATATACTATACAGGTGTCTGAATTTATAACACACATGGTTAGTTTATAAACTTTTAAGGTCTGTAATCTTCACATTGATGATAGACAGTTTCCAATTACTTAATACAATGCACAAACTCTCAAAGAAAAATTACCCAAATATCCTAAAATTACGCTAGTTTTCCTAAGAAAGGTGGGTTTAGTCTAGGAATATTAAGCATCCAAGGATCAACCAAATTATTTCCCAAGAAAGACACTACAAATCTTTGATATAAATTAGAAAGCAACTTTTATTGAATCATTCTCTTCTCAAATCAATCAAGGAGCTTGAATATTGAGTTGATTGCAATTAAAATTCTCTTAGAACCTTTAAATGATGGAGAACAAAAATTATCTGTGAAAGTGCCGAGGAGCGAAGCATTTCTTTTTAAAGGGTATTCTTTTTTTTTAAATATATTATTATAAAAAAAGAAAAATTCATTATTTGTTACCACCAAATATGTTCTCGTCTGGAAATTATGGTGTTGCTATTCTCTGTGTCATCTCCTTCACTTACAGTTTCTTGTTTGCTTCTCTTTTGATTCAGCACGGGATAACAACTTGTAGTTTGAATTCATTCAACTTTCTTCTTGCTACTGTGCTTGTGTCTGGATCAAACTGGTCCAACAACGAAAATCAAGGAGGAGTAAGCATAGGCCACTTCATTTTGGGCTTTGTTTTCACCATTTTAACCTATGCAATGGTTGGACTGATTTTCCCACTGGTTATCTTAAAATTCTAGGACGTTGTTGGATAGGAAACTTTAGCCATACTTTTCCTATCTCTTCCATACTTTGCCTATTTTTGTCAATGCGATCGTGGTTTCAAATCTGGTTAGCAAAGTGGAACTAGTTATTAACGGATATTTTCATGAATACATGATGTCAAAAGATAGTCATTCCATGCCAGAAAAACTGAGGAGAAGTCATTAAGCGTCTGTGCTTTTCTGGCTATTCGAGGGTGAGACAAAGAAATGATTCAAATTGCAGGATGACATTAGTAATATTCAGTTAGTTAGTTATGTTGAAGGAGGCATTGGATCTAATGGTCTAAAACATTTCAATCGTCTAACATTTCATCCAATGGCTCAAATACAGACAGAGTGGTGGCGAGGAAAGTTGTAAAGTTGTTTTCAAATAGTGACGCCTTACGATGTAAATATTATAATATAATAATGTGAATATTAGAATTAATATTAATATTAATATTAATATTAGGGTTAATAATGTTTTTTTGGCATGGTATTAATAATAATTTGGCCCATGGTATTTAGCTCAGGATTCACCTAAATAAAACCACTTTTTGAGTGTTCCTATATATAAATAGGATTATGGAGTAAATATAGAAAGACGTTTTATTTATTTACCATACCTATGGTTTTTTTATATTCTATTTATTTACCATACCTATTTTATAAATATGGTATTTGGCCGATGGTATTCAGCCCATGGTATTAAAGTGGTACATTTCTATACACTCCCACATATCAAAAGTTTACATTAATTAAATTTAATAATATTAATATTATAATATAATAATCTGAATATTAGAATTAATAATAATATTAATATTAATATTAGGGTTAATAATGTTTTTTTGGCATGGTATGAATAATAATTTGGCCCATGGTATTTAGCTGAGGATTCACCTAAATAGAACCACTTTTTGAGTGTTCCTAAATATACATATGATTATGGAGTAAATATAAAAGGGCGTTTTACTTATTTACCATATCTATGGTTTATTTATATTTTATTTATTTACCATACCTCTTTTATAAATATGGTATTTGGCCCATGGTATTAAAGTGGTACATTTCTATACACTCATACATATCAAAAGTTTACATTGTTCACATGACATCTACACACATTACATCTACACATCTCTATACACTCCGACATATCAAAAGTTTACATTACTCGCATGACATCTACACATCTATTTACACTCTGACATATCAAAAGTTTACATTACACACATTACATCTACACACCCCTATATATTGTTTTGTAGAGTGTCTCTCGGCGCAATTAATTTAACTATATAGTGACTTATACCAATGAAATAAATGTACTGGTGATCAACTACACAGCGGGACGAGAGACATGACGGTTCGGATGTGTTAGGCCCATATATTACTAGTATAGTCCCTTATTGTTGTTAGTGTAACCCCATTATTATTATTGTTGTACACCTGTAACCCCCATATTGTTATTATTGTGCCCTTACATTATTATTGTTAGGTTGGCTAGGATTACATTGTGACCTTGTGGACTCCTATATATAGAAAGGAGGTTTTGTCATTTGTATCATCCCATAATTGTTCATTTATGTAATGTATTGGAGGTTTTCCCTCAAAGTGGCTTATTTATAAGGTGTCGATCTCTCTTTTATTCTAATTTCGGACTTGGTTTCATAACATTTGGTATCATAGGCTTTGGATTCTAGGGTTTTGTTTCTCCAAACAGGTCATCGTGGAATTTTCTCTATAAAAAAAATTATATGAAGTTTCAGAAGTTGAAATTTTTACAGCGCAAAGCCGAAATTCTGAGGAATGTCGTGTGCAAATTTCAGATCTTGTTTCACAATATTTTCGGAGATATGATCTGTGGAAGTTAGGTTGTTTTTAGGCTCCCAAATTTCACCTAAATAAGGTCATCGTGGAATTTGCACTATAACGTTTTTTCTACGAAGGTTAAAAAGCTGAAATTTTTACAGAGCAAAGGTACAATCCCGTGGAACTTCTTGTACAAATTTAAGATCTTTTGTCGCAATATTTTTGCAGATATGATCTGTGGAAGTTAGGTTTTTTTTGGGCTCCCGAATTTCATCTCAAAGAGGTGACCGTGGGAAAATCATCATAACTCTCTCTCTGAGCATCAAATTGGAATTTTGTAAAAGGTGACCACAAGTACATGGACTTTAGTTTCCTTTTTATCAATTTTAGAGCCAAAGGAGGAAACAGTGACACGTGGCACGTCATACAATTTCGCTCTACAAAACCAGTCCATAATTAGGTAATTGTGGGAGATTGGGCATAACTTTGTCTTGAAGAATCCAAATCAGGTCAGACTCATGGCATTCGAAAGAAGATTCTGAGTGCTACTATAGCACCGAATTTCAGATATTGAAGATCCGAAATCACAGATATAATTCAATTTCAATATAGAGATCCTAAAAACCAAGAAAAATGTGTGTATTTTTTTTCCGAAATTGATAAGTCTTGTTTGAAGAATAAATTTGAATCGATTCCAAGGGCATATTGTAGAATAGATATTAGTATTGGGTTCTAAAATGCCCCGTAAAAATAATTCAACACCCATTAAGCCTTCAGAAGTCTCTACTATGGCTCATGAAGATGAAGAAATGTAACATGACATATCAAAATTACAAGAGCAAGTGCACCAAATTTCTCTCTCGCAAAGAGCAGCAAAAAATGAAGGGATTTAAAGAAAAGTGTGGAAGCTAAGATGGATGGTTTGAAGAAAGACGTGGAAGCTATGATGGATGTTTTGAAGAATGGTATGGAAGAAAAAATTGAAGGTTTGAAGGAAGACATGGAAGGTTTGAAGGAAGGTTTATTAAAGTTGATACAAGAAATGATTCCTAATGGTGAAAATATAGTAGAGGAAACTCATGATGAGAACAAAATAAATGTTAATCATGATGTCATAAACTCTAATGTTGGATTGAAGAAACACCATATTCTGAATATGAATATGAGGAAGTTTTATGACAAGGATATCGTAACATGGATACTACAGAGGGAGCAATATTTTGATCTCAATAATACGCAAAACACACAAAAGGTATGCATTGCAACTTTACATTTAGAGAAAAATACATTTGTATGGTATCAATGGCTTTGCTCCCGTAAAAAAAATTCACTTGGAAATTTTTTATGGAGGAAATGATAGCACATTATGAGGACACAAAGAGCAACATCTTCTTTAGCCAATTAATAAATCTCAAACAAAAGGGTTCAGTGGTGGAGCACATTGAGGACTTCCAAAAATTGAATATAAGGGTAACTGATATTCCAAAAGAACACAGGATTGATGTCTTCCTAGGGAATTTAAAGTATAACATATAACATGAAGTTCGAGTTTGGGAACCTGATTCATTGGAGAAGGCATTCAGGTTGGCAAGAAAAATTGAATGTAAAATTATGGTGACAAGGAAGCCTACCACTCACATCTATAAAGATGGAAGTGTTGCTACTCCTAGACTTCCATAGCCTACAAGGTTGACACCACAACAATTGGAAGAAAAAAGAGAAAAATGGCTTTGCTACAGTTGTGATAGAAAATACACTAAAGGTTGTAAGTGTGCTGAGAAGAAATTATTTTACATAGATTGTGAAGAGGAGGAAGAAAATTAGCAAGAAACTTAAAAAGAAGAGGATATACACCAGGAACTGACCCTAGAAGAAGAAGAAATGAGTCCAACCATATCATGTAAGGTATTGGTAGGAATTAACACTCCTCAAACTCTCAAGATAGAAGGAAATATCAAGAAGAAAAAGGTAATAGTGTTGATTGATTCGGGTAGTACCCATAATTTTATTCATTGTAAGGTAGCCAAGGAATTGAATTGTTTCCTATACCTAGCACCAGAATGTCAAGTGATGGTTGTGAATGGAGGAACTATAAATTTCTCTGAAAAATGCCATAATATCAAGGTAGCCACGAGGGAATATGTATTGAATATTCCAATGCTTTCCATCCAAATGGGAGGTGCTGATGTTGTACTAGGACTACAATGGTTACAATATTTGGGGACAGTATCTTTTAATTTTCAAGAACTTTTCTTGAAATTTTTTTCAGAAGGAAAGGAAATCAAATTACGAGGTATCGCAGGGAAACCAGGAAAGATAATAAGCTCTAATGTCATGAAAAAGCTTCTTAAGAAAGAACAATGAGGCGTAATTGCACAATTATGCTCACTAGAAGTTCCAACATCAAAATCACCTATTTCTCCAGATCTCCAAAGAGTCTTGGACAATCATTCCAAGGTGTTTGAAACTCCCAAAGGACTCCCACCTATTCATGATCATGATCATGCTATTCATTTGATTCCAAGAATTTTTCCTCCAAAAATCAGGCCTTACAGATATTCTTATGTCCAAAAGAGAAAAATTTAACGTATGATTGCAGAAATGTTAGAGGCTGGTGTAATTCAACCTAGTCAAATTTCTTTCTCTGCTCTAGTAGTATTGATGCACAAGAAGGATGGATCATGGCGCATGTGTCTGGATTATAGGGAGCTCAGTAAGCTCACTATTAAAGATAAATTTTCCATTCTTGTGATTGATGAATTATTGGATGAATTACATGGAGCAATTTATTTTACCAAGTTGGATCTTTATTTAGGATATCATCAAATTAGAATGAAGACTGAAGATATTCTCAAAACAACATTTCAAATTCATGAGGATCATTATGAATTTTTGGTCATGCCTTTTGGCCTTACCAATGCACCTTCTACATTTCAAGGGTTGATAAATTCCATTTTCAAACCCTTCCTTAGAAAATTTGTGCTAGTATTTTTGGTGATATACTAATCTACAGCAGGTCTTGGAAGGATCATGTTCAACATGTTGACAGGGTGCTCAAACTATTGGAGGTGAAACATTTATAAGCAAAAACATCCAAATGTTTCTTTGGAGTACAAGAGGTGGAATATTTGGGTCATATTTTATCTCATGAGATGTTAAGGTGGACCCTAACAAAATTAAAGCCATTAAGGAATGGAAATTTCCCACAACCATAAATCAGTTGCATGAATTTCTTGGTTTAACGGGGTATTATCGCAAGTTTGTTAAGAATTATGGGAGAATAGCAGCACCTCTAACAACATTATTGAAGAAAGATGCATTTTCATGGACTCCTGAAGCAACTAAGGCCTTTGAACATCTTAAAGAGGCAATGCGCCTAGCACCAGTCTTAGCTACGCCAGACTTCACAAAAACCTTTATTCTAGAATGTGATGCCTTAGGAAATGGAATTGGTGTTATTTTAATGCAAGAAGGAAGACCCATTGTTTTTTAATGTTGTCCAACCAAAGGAAAGTGTTTACAAAAGGCTACTTATGAGAAGGAAATGTTATAAATACTACATGCACTAAAGAAATGGCGACCTTACCTAATGGGAATACACTTCAAGGTAAAACCTAATCATGATAGTCTTAAACACTTTTTGGAACAAAGAATATATTCAGAAGAGCAACAAAAATGGGTCACAAAGATGTTGGGTTATGACTTTGAAATCATCTACAAAAAAGGGAAGCTAAATGTTGTTGCAGATGCACTCTCAAGAAAGGATGAAGAGGTGGAAGCATTGCTTTGTGTCATTTCTATTATCCAACAATATTGGATAACAGAAGCAAGGGATGAATGGAAGAAGGATGAAGAAGTGTGGACACTCATTCAATAGTTGCAGCAAGATCCTATTACATTTGATACATTTAGTTGGAAAAATTATTCCTTATGGTACAAATATTACTTATATATTTGCAAGAATTCCCAACTAAAACAAAATATTCTTTTGGAATTGCACACTTCTCCTTTAGGAGGACACTCAAGGTTTTTAAAAACTTACCATAGGGTGAAGAAAGATTTTTTTGGGATGGCCTTAAATTTCATATTCAAAAGTTTGTAGCGGAATGTTTGGTTTGCTAGCAAAATAAAGTTGAGACAATTAAGACCCTGAGTCTTCTACAACCTTTATCCATTCCAAGTCAACATTGGGAGGATATTTTGATGGATTTTATCACAGGTTTACCTAAGTCCAAAGGAAAGAGTGTCATCATGGTGATAGTTGATATAATTACCAAGTATGCACACTTTTGTGCATTATCTCGTCCATTTAAAGTAAGTACAGTTGCTACTGCATTTATGGAAACAATTCAAAAGCTACATGGAAACCTGAAGATTATTGTAAGTGACAGAGATCCCATTTTTACAGGAAATTTTTTGACAGAATTATTTTCTTGTTTGGGTACTCAACTAGCTCATAGCTCATCTTACCATCCTCAATCCGATGGTCAAATTGAGATAGTGAATAAATTTTTGGAAGGATATCTTCGTTGTTTTGTATCTGATAAGCAAGCACAATGGGTCAAGTGGTTACCTCTCGTTGAATGGTGGTATAACACTTCCTTCCATACTGCAGGAAAAATGACCCCATTTATGGAACTTTATGGATATCATCCACCTTCCATCACATCTTCTTTAAGGGAAAATTCTTGGGTTCAAGCAATGGAAGATCACATTGAGCATCAACAAGAATTTCTCCAACTCTTAAAGGATAACCTAAATTTGGCACAAACTCGAATGAAAAAACAGGTAGATCCACATCGCAGTGAGAGAAGTTTCGATGTAGGATACTGGGTATTTTTACTGCTAGAACCATACAAACAAATGTCCCTTAAGAAAGCTAAGAAGGATAATAAATTATCGCCAAAGTACTATGGTCCTTACAAGGTTATGCAAAAGATTTGTACTATGTCATACAAATTGGAGCTTCCTGCTTCTTCGCGAGTGCATCCAGTTTTCCATGTTTCATTCTTAAAGAAGGTTATAGGGGACAAGCTTCCAGTTCAAAAAATATTGCCAGAACTTGATGAGGAAGGAAAAACCATATTCAAACCTGAAGCAGTCACAGAAACAAGAACTCGACAGATACGAAATCGATCAATTTCAGAGTATCTCATCAAATAGAAGAACTTACCCACTGAAGATTCTACATGGGAGGATGAGAATTTTATACAGAAGCACCCGAAGCTACTCAAGAGTTGAAGAAAACACTTTTTTGAAGGAGAGGAGCATGTTAGGTCCCTATATTACTAGTATAGTCCCTTATTATTGTTAGTGTAACCCCCTTATTGTTATTGTTGTACCCATGTAACCCCCATATTGTTATTATTGTGTCCTTACATTATTATTGTTAGGTCGAATAGGATTACATTGTGACCCCATGGACTCATATATATAGAAAGGAGGTTTTTTCATTTGTATCATCCAAGAATTGTTCATTTTTGTAATGTATTGAAGGTTTCCCCCTCGAAGTGACTTATTTATAAGGCATTGATCTATCTTTTCTTATATTTTTGGAGTTGGTTTCATAACAGGTTGTCTGGTAAAAAAATGGTGGAAGGTAGCACAAGAGGTGGAAAATCTGAATTAAATCAGGATGTCTGGGAGACAGGGACCAACGAACATGGGAATGAGCAGGGATTATCAGAAAAAGTGAGACGCGTGACAGGGTATCATTCGGGCATAAAAAAAAAGTTATAGTGGTGGGAATATGGTTGATGTTGTTGCGAAACAAGGAATACAGGACTGTGATGTTGTGACCAAGGAAGACGACAGTCAACGACAGAGAAGATGACAGTGTATATGTTGTTGGGTAGTTTCGGTGCAATGGGGAATGAAGGCAGTTGTAGGCACTCATGGTGAGGGCCTCAATGCGGTTTGTTTCACTTTGATTTGGTACTTCAGGTCGATTCATGACACCCAGTGAGGAAAATTCTTGAAACACACTATCTTCCCACAATGTAACACGATCTCCTTGCTCATCTTGTCCTTGCATATTACTTTTAACAACAATTTTTTTAACAAAACCTTCATAATTTGTCCAAAAGAACCATCTGGCCTTGGTTAACCGCTCTTCAACATCCACATTTATGATGTCAAATGCCTAATTTTCATTTTCAACTTCCTCTATAGTCATGTTGGGGCTATACACCAACCATTCCATAGAAACGAGTATAGCCTACAACAATGGAGTTGAGAAAACATTGTTGACAGATGCACATATTCTCAAGAGGCGCCCAATGATGTCAAACATAATTAAAAGCACATATTTATGCAAAAACAAGTAATGGAGTCCAACATTCACGTGGATCATGTTGAAAAGATGAAAAATAAATGTGATAATGGAAATGACCTGTAAGACATTAAATTTAGTGGTGCTCTTCGATGTCGACACAGTGATGGGCTGAAGGGGATGAGTCATTCTAGAGGAGGATCACATATTTTGTGTAAGCATCCTGTTGCTTGATGTTTTATACCTCTCCAATCATCCTCATCATCTAACGCAAAATCAAGATATGTTTTTCCATCTTCAAGACACCACAAGTTGTGAATAATGATCTTTGTTCCATGGGTTTTCACATCATAAAATTGTTTTAGTAATTCTTCTTCTGTTGAGTAAGGAGACCACTTCATATGAGCTAACATTTTATATCCCAAATCCTCATTTTCACAAAAAAAAAAAAAAAAAAAAAATTAGTTGGCCTTATAACATTTTGTAAACCATCATAGGGAATATATATTGGTCAGAACCCATCTCTCTCATGAATGTAGTTGAAACAAGCTCAATACTTTGAGTTTCAACACCATTTTTGTTGGTAGCAGTGACAATGATTACATCGGCTCCTAATCACATTATACCTATCTTGAAACCATTTCCATATTTCCAATAGTGCTCTTTCAAGTTATTTCAAATATCATTCTCCTCTTGATATTTTCAAATCCCCTTATAAAAGCAGTACAAGAAAATTTGTGTCCCTATTGGTTACTGTCATTACTCAAATTCTACTTTGATACAAGAGTTCCATAGTTTGTAGCATGGTCATTTCAGACAGGATACCCTAATAAATCCTACCCATTGTTATCCATTTCCTTCTTAGCTTCTTCTTTAGTTGCAAATTTCACATGTGAAAAACCTCTAATGGATCCATCATCCCACTTAGCTATCCGACATCAACCACTTCTTCAGCATCTTGAAAAAATTGGAACAGATTGTCCTCGTCAATAGAGTACAAAAAAATTCATATAAAAAGTGTCCTTGTTCCAGGAGTTACATGAGTCTTTGACATGTTCGATGCAAGATCTTGATCCTTCTGATATTTTGGAGTCACCAAATTTTTCCTTGTAGCTAGATTTTGGCCATCTATATCCTCCATTTCCTCGTCATTGTCTTCCTCTCATTTAGAACCATTAGTGACTCTATGTTTATCTTTAGGTTCATCATCACTCTCATCTGAACTATCCTCACAATTTCTCTCTTTATTTGTAATTGTTTTTGGTTTCTGGATTTTGGTTATCGTTTTTTGTGTCATTTCTTCATCATTTTTAGAGGTTTCTTCCTCACTACTACTTGTATCCTTCTTATATGGCTTGGCCAGAACAACCTTTATTGGTTGTTGGGACTTGGTTTCCATTTTAGGTTTTGGTTCCTTGTCACTTTTAAGAGATTCTTCCTCACTGATTTCATCTTCACCTATGATATAACCTCTTTTATTTATCATTCCCATTCATGTCACCCAAAGGAGATCCTATTTCAACATGTTCAACATCATTTTCTTGGTTAGAGCATTCTTTATTGTTAGTCTCTTTCATGTCAATGTTTTCTTTCTTTATACATGTTGCATAGTCTGCAAATGAACCTTTTATTTTTTGTAATGATTCTTGTATTTATCTTAACTTCCCAATGATTTTAGGAAATAAACTTAATGGTATATTTTGTAGTGGTTAACGTCCAAAGGCTCACATGGCTTTGATACCACTGAAGCGACACAACTTATAATTTTTGTGCTTTAAATGTAAAATACACAATTCTATTGTAAATAATATTTTATTAATAATATTAAATGTACAAATATTATGAATGTTACAATCAGGGCATGCTTATATACCTAGGTAGGTTCCCTTTCATGAATGTTCATGTCCATTTAGAAATGAATATGAAGCAACAAAACTTATATTTTTTGTGCTTTAAATGTAAAATACACAAGTGTATTGTAAATAATATTTTATTAATAATATGAAATGTACAAAGAGGATGAATGTTACAATGAGGGACTGCTTATATACCTAGGCAAGTTCCCTTTCATGAATGGTCATGTCTATTTAGACATGCCTTTCTATTTAATTAATGAATATTTAATAACCATGACGATGATTATATATATATATTGTATTCTTTTGATATAAACTATATTGATAGCATATTTCCAATATTTTTATTTATTAATATAAAAAATTTATTACACCATAATAATTGTGCTATTCACACTGCATTTCAACCACACATGGATTCCCACCATCGAGTCTAATAATTCAGTCTACATAATAGTAAACCATTAAAATGACAAATTGAGAGGGGTATTACAAATTATATATCTAAGAGATACTATGATGATAGGGAAAAGGAGTTCTATGAGTTGAAGATGGGATCTATGCCAAATGAAGAGTATACTAGTAGATTCTTTGAGTTTTTGAGATATGTGCCTTATCTTAAGGAGGAGAAAGCAAAGATTCAGAGATTCATTAGTGGGTTGCTGGTATCATTCAAAGATATGATTGAGTTTGATAAGCCTATATTGTTAGAGGAAGCAATATTGAAAGTTGAAGCACTGTTATGAGCAATCAAAGAGGAAAACTAAGAATGAGCAGGATAGGAAAGGTAATGAAAAGAATAAAATAAAGTGGGCTAAGAAGAGAGGAAAACCTCAGGATACAAATGACAAGGCAAATGCAGCTCCATACAAGAAATTCAATGTAGTTGACAGAGGAAAAGGATTTCAATTTGAGGAGAATAACAAGGGTGATAGTAGGAAGCCTTTGCAGTATTGGACTTGTGGCAAGGATCATTGCATGAGATATTGTCCACAACATTAGGGTGGCATACCAAAAATTTACAGTTCTCAGGAGGAATAAACAATTGGGGATGCTGGAAAAAGTATTGCTTGGATTTATACAGCATTGGATAATAGGAAGGTTGATCATCAAACATCTATTATCGATATGGAAGATAAGCTTTGTGATCAAGTTATTTCTATTTTTATTGGCCTTATATCTAACTATAGTTATATCAGTCTTGACCTGGTGGATAAGTGTTGCTTGAATAAATAAGTGGATGCATATTCTTGGTTGGTGCAGTTGGCTATAGGTACTAAGAAAAGAGTTCATCATTGGGTAAGACTCTTGTGCATTTGAGCTTAACAGTATTTATATATCAGTGCATCTAAATGTGCTTCCGTTGGGATCATACGATATGTTTTTGTGTATGAATTGGTTGTACATTCACAAGACTAAGTTAGATTTCTATGATAAAGATATTGAGAAATTGGATGATGATAAAGAGAGGAGAATATTATAAGGTAAGAAGAATACTACATCAGTGAGAATGGTTACAGTTATGTAGGCAAAGCGAGTAGAAGGAAAGAATGTGTGTTGTTTTCGATTCATATTTCTAGTGAGAAAGGGAAGGATATTGAGGATGTTTTATCTTGAATAGGTATCCAATTTTTTAGCAGTTTCAGGATGTGTTTCCATCGTAGATATCATAGTTACCACCTCATGGGGGGAGTGGAATTTTCTTTTGAGTTGATTTTGGGAGCAACACCAACATCGAAGGCACCATACAGGATGAGCACTCAGGAATTAGTGGAATTGAAGTTTTAGCTTAAGGAAATTCTTGATAAGGGATACATTAGGCCAAGAGTGTCACCATGGGGTGCACTAGTATTTTTTGTGAAGAATGAGGATGGTACTCTCAGGTTGTGTATTGATTATAGGGAGTTGAACAAGGTGACGATTAAGAACATGTACCCTTTTTCATGGATTAATGACTTGTTTGATCAGCTGAAAGGAGCAACATTATTCTCGAAGATTTATTTGAGATCGTGATATCATCAGGTATGCATCAAAGAATAGGACATCTACAAAAAATCATTTCGAACCAGGTATGGGAATTATGAGTTTTTAGTAGTTCCTTTAAATCTTAGTAATGCTCCAACTACTTTCATGTGTTTGATGAATATTATGTTGTGTCCTTATCTAGAAAAGTTTGTGATAGTATTCGTTGATGACATATTGATATATTCTAAGAATGAGGAAGAGCATGCAAAACACTTAGAAATGGTGTTTAGATTTCTAGGAGAGCATTATTTGTATTGCAAGCTTAGTAAATGCAGTTTCTTTTAGGAAGAAGTTCATTACTTGGGGCATATGGTTTCCAAGGAAGGTATAGCAATGGACCCAAAAAAAATCAGATCTATCATGGAGTAAAAAACTCCTAGGAATGTGGATGAGGCCAGATAATTTATGGGACCAGAAGGTTATTACAGGAAGTTTGTTGAGAGTTTTAATTAGTGAATTAAACCTCTTAATATTTAATTGTCAATCTGGGAGTCATAAACACGAGTTGTATTGTGTTTTTGGTTCAGCTTAACGGTTAGAGTGTATATATTTCCTTAATAATGGTCATTTAAAAGAGAAATGAAATCTTAACAAAATTCTCTAAATTCATAAACAAAATTGAATTGATGTCACACTGTTTATAAAACCCAATTTATGATATTGTTCTAGAAATTGAACTAATTCTAAATTACCCTATGATATTCTAATGACTTGAATTAAATCACACTGGAAATTCTATTTTAATAACTTAAATTAAATCACACCAGGAGTTATTGAATTAAATCACACTATGTTCAAAAACTAATCTACTCTACTTCACTAGATCACACAATACAATCAAACCGTTTGTAAATTATTCAATGAAAATCATGATATTATGCTATTATTTGAATCATTAGCTAAATTACTGTGATGTCAATCATAATGAAATGATTAAAAAAATTTCCTTAAATGAAATTAATATAATCGAAATTAAAACAAAACCATGCTATTTAACAAAATCAAATGAAAATAAATTCATAACAAAATCACTGCAAATGAAATAATTGTAAATGAAATCACTAAAAATTTTGGCTTCTAATCACACTTTTTTATCCTATGAAAACAAGAAAAACATTCACACAGTAGCATTAAAAACTTAACTAAAATGCAATTGCAATTAAACTACATTCAAACTCAATCTAAAGCACAAATGGAAATTCTTCAATCAAACACCTAAGCCCACAATATAACTCAAAACTCCTTAATTCTAATTGTAACGAAATAACTCCAAATGATAAATGAGTTTACTTCATTCAGGGAAAGACAACAATGCATGCCACGCTTGGATCAAGTGGTAGATTCAAAATTAAAAGTGACTTGGTTTCTGCATTGGGGATTTACACACAGTCGATATGACAATTGGGAATATATATGTGTGTGTGTGTGTGTGTGTGTGTGTGTGTGTGTGTGTGTGTGTGTGCGCGCGCGTGTGTGTATGTATATGTATATGTATATGTAGATGTAGATGTATATATATGTATATACATATACATATATATGTATATATACATATATATATATATATATATATATATATATATATATGATATATATACATATATGATATATATACATATATATATATTATATATATATATACTCCTATATATATATATATATATATATATATATATATATATATATATATATATATATATATATATATATATATATATATATATATATATATATATATATATATATATATATATATATATATTTTCCACACATATATCATCTAAGCTAACATGTGACTCTCCGGATGATGGGTCAACCATGCAGGAGGTGAAGCAACTATACTTGCAGTAAAACAAAAATTTAGAATATCAAGATCATCACTCACATTTAATGAGAACTTGGAGCGATTTCGCTCAAACCAAAATCATGATAAAAGTCGAAACAAAGTATTCAATTGCACAGTGACAAAGTCTGAACAATTCGATAGTTTTTTTAAAAATTGTATTAATTTCCCCTCTTAATGTACAACAATCACTCTTATATAGAAAAAGTGTTGCTTTGATCAATTGGATCGACTGTTAAATAGATTATAATTTTAGGATTTTGGTTAATACAACTTAGTTAAAATCAGAATAGAATATTTTCTTTCCCATCCAAGTTGGGTTGGTGCGATCCTGGCTTCTGGAAGTAGTTTGACCATCGCATTTCTGGTAGAGGCAATGCATAGCTGGTGGGCTTTGGCAATATTACAACCATAGCGCAAAAAGAATGCATGTTTGAAACATTCCATGATAGTTTCCTTCACTTGCTGTGAGATGACTATTCATTGGCAGATATTTGGGACCCATGATCGATATCTCGATGAGTCCCATTTCTTCCTAGCAAATCGATCAAAGTGCAGTTGCTGCATTTCTGGACCATAGCCATACCAATAATTTTTCATATTCCATGAATGTGTTAAAGTTACATATTTTTCATTTCCTTCTAAGGAATATTCCATTTTGTGGAGTTGCGTGCAAACTCCTCTTGCAATTGTACCCTCAAATTAAAATCCTTGATTATGACTCTGCAAAACTGGACTATGAGATCATAACTGGATTGTGGTTCCCTCATGATCAAATGAGGGATAAGGAACCTCCCATAAACAGGAATTATAATTCTCCATCTCCCCTATGGAAGGGATTAGATTCTTGACTTTTATATAACCTCCATTCAAAATATCAGCATAGGTATCTCCAAGAGAGGTATGATATGCTTTAGAATTAGTATAGTCCTATGAGGCCACAGACAATATTTCCTCTAGAATTATTTCTTCTTCAAAATAGGCATCTAAACGTCCATTTCAAACTCCCTACTAAGGAAATCTTATATTAACTTGAATATCTTGGAGCTCCCTTTCAACAGATGGAAGACATGCAGATTCACATTGTATTCTTGGAGTGTATGGAATAGCATCAACCTATGTGTGAATTATGTCCTCATAAGTTGCTACACCTAAAGAGTTTGGAATAGTATCATCTAGCAATATGTCTAACCATTTATTAAGTGGTGCACTATCTCTAATTGTGTCATGTATAATCTTCGAGGATAGTTCTGATGGTAAATGTAAATTTGCATCAATCCTCTCCACTAGCTTTGATGGATCTTCTGACTGCACTTTCATATCACTAGAGTAACCAGGGTAAAGATTTTTCATTGTAGGAGATAAATCACCCTTCTCGAGTGGTGTCATGTACTCTTCTCCACTATTCGTACCAAGTCCACTCTTGTTGAAAACACGACATAAGAAAAAATCATTCATAAAAATGACATTGTGCCGATGTTGTTTAGCAATCTCTACACACAACCTCATCTTGAGACTCGACAAGAGGTGCAGAATGTAATTCTCAATCTTTGACATTGAATTTGAGTTGCTGCTTCTATACATGAGAGGAAACCGTACTTAAATGCACTTCAGGAAGCATTCCTATACTACTGGTATGAAAACTTCTTAGTACATGATTGATTCATCTACCACCAAGAAAGCATGTTATTAATGACATTTACACACAAAACACTTAACAAGAAGAATTTGTAATTTAATAACTATTGCCTCTGAATGCCTCTAACTATCAGCTTAATAAGATAATAATGATTAAAAATACTAGTCACAAGCATATAATCATTTGATAAAAATCATAAAAATATGGACAAAAAGGCATCTCAACACAGTTAATTAGGAAATTCTCATGGATTTCCTATCCTATTACATATTTGTAGTGAAAATGGAAGAATTTTGAATGAACAGAGGAATGTGTAGCTAGTTTTGAGCAGTTGAATCAGTTTCTCACAAATGCTCCAATTCTAAAGATTGCAGATCTAGATAAAGAGTTTGTGGTATGTACATATGCTTGAAAGAGAGGACCTAGTGGAATCATGATGCAGGAAGGACATGTGGTATGTTATGAGTCAAGGAAAATGAATGATCACAAGAATAATTATGTTACGCATGATCTTGAATTGGAATTTATTCTCCATGCCCTGAATATGTGGAGACACTATCCTCTTGGCAAGAGGTTCATTTTGATGAGTTATCAAAGTGGGTTGAGATAATTGTTTAACCAACCTAATTTGAATGTCAAGAAATATAGGTGGTTGGCTACGCTCAATGGGTTTAAGAGAAAGGAAAATAGGGTTGCATATGCTCTTAGCAGAATAGTATGGTAAATCACATTATAGTTTTGAGTTCTTATGGAACAGACTTGCAAGAGTGATATTAAAGGCATGGAAGTAGGATGACAGCTACCAGTAGCTTAAGCATAGGTTATATCAAGGTAGATGTTGTCAGGATGTGGATTATCATCTCATGACCAGTAGTTTGGTTAGATTTAGGGACAAGATCTATGTGTTGAAGAACAATGAGATCAAGAAGATTATCTTGAGGGAATTTCATGTTAATCCATATTCAGGTCACCTGAGATATCAGAAGACATTGGCAATGGTTAATAAGTTCTATCACTAGTCGAACTTGAAGAAAGAGATGGCTGAGTATGTTGCGAAATTTTTGGATTGTCAAAAGGTAAAAGCATAGTGTAATTATCAAGGTGGTTTATGGTAGTTGATTCTAATTTTAAAGATAAAATGGAATTTTTATAGGTTTCTAAGGACATTGAAACAACATGATTCTATCATGGTTATGGTTGACAAGTTGACCAAGGTAGCTCATTTCATTGCATTAAGTCTATGAACTCAAATAGTGACATAGCTCATATTTTCATTAGGGAGATAGTGAGGTTACATGGTATTCCTAAGAATATTATGTCAAACAGAGATGCCATGTTCACTTATAGGTTTTTGAAAGAGATTTTTCTAGGTTTGGGGACACAGTTGGCCTTCAGTACAACTTATCATCTATAGATATATGGACAGACAGAGAGGGTTAACAAGATTTTTGAGGGAATGTTGAGGATGTATGTTATGCATCAACAATGGAAGTGGTAAGAGTATCTTCAACTACTGGAATTTTCATATAATAATGGGTATCATGTGTTACACAGTAATTTTTCACCCTATTCACTTCCCATCCCCGATCCTGAAGTGCCCAGTAATGAATACTGTGTAGTATATCCACCATTGAAAAATATATTGTGATATCCTTTAAAGACTAAAAGAAAGATACCTTGAAGAATTTATGAAGAAGCTTAGCTCAAACCCTAAATTTTTGGGTCAATTATTTTCTCTAGTTATCTGCCCATGTTGATGGAAGGTTTCACATTCTAGCCTAACACTAGTAGTGCTCTTTTGACTGGAAAAACCATGTTGAACCCTTTATGGCAGTGTTTCCTCAAATGGAGGAAAAGATTCAAGCTCTAGAAGTGTTCCAGGTGGATATTGGTGGCCACCCGCCTATTCCACCTAGACAGTTTCATGATTTTTCTTATTTACTATTTTTAGCAGTATTTCGGGTCCTGAACTTCTGGAACCGTTTTGAGACCCTAAACGAATTTTTTTGGGAATGATTGCTTTGGAAATTTGAAACAAATTGCATCAACAACTGTATTCCTCGGAGATATATTTCAAACGATGTATCATATGATCCAAACGAAGATAATATGGCCAAGTTACGACCCTGGGACGTTGGCTGCCCAACTAACCCCAACAAGGCCCATAAACACTTGGTGTTACATCTCCTCAGGTTAGGGTTTTGATTGTTAAGGGTTTTATCTTATTGTTAAATAATAAAAGGCCCTTGAGCCTCATTGTAACACAGCTCAGAGGCATTTAGCCATCACATCTCTTCTCAAAGATAAGCTACCATCGCCTGACCTAGTTTGTTTTCCATTCTATCTGTAAGCATTTTTTTTAGTATTTTATATTAATTAAATGAACTGTTATTCCCACTACATCTCTGTGTTTATGTTTATTTTTGTATTTTATTTCATTCATGCCTAAGTCCAGATTAGTGGTATCCGAGGGATCTGCTCTTTCTCGATATTTCTTTGCATGTCACCAATGAGGTCGGGGTATAAGGAATTAGGGCTCAATATGGTTGAACCTTTGCAAGATCAGGCTCGCAAACCCCGACGACATCCCATGGTGGAAGAAAATAAAGACGAGTGAGAAGGATATCCTATCAAAATATTGCTTGAGGAGGCCCTCGAGAAACAAAGGAATGTGATTATGGATAACTTTTCCCAAATCCTTCAATGATTACCCACCGGTGGCACATCTTCATCCAACAGCCACTCTGTAGGCGCCACTACTTTCAAAGTAAAATTAAACTTTTAAATTCCCATATTTGAGGGCCAAATAGATTCAAACATTGTAAATAGATGGTTGAATTTGCTAGAAGGGTATTTTTCGGTCCATGATTTCTCCGATCGAGAAAATATTACCTTTACTCTCCTCAAAGCCACACCCAATGTCAAATATTGGTGGGAAACCTACTATGAACAAAGGGATGAGGAAGAACCCTCACTTTTGTCAGCTGCACCCATTTGGAATTCATTCCGAGATAACATCCAGGAACAATATTGTCCTGTGGGGATCTATGAGGACAAGTACATCTAATGGACCATGATGTAGCTTCCAAGGGATCAAGATGTGAACGATCTCGAAAATTTGTTCCATACCTTGCGCACAAAGTTGGGTATTAAAGATTCGAAGAAACACTTAGTGCTCAAGTACTACATTTTTTTTCATAGATACATTCAGGAGTAAATTGAGTTCCTCGACATTACCTTGCTTGGCACGACATATCAATATGCATCTAAGCTCGAGAAGAAATTTAAGAAAAATAAGCGAGAATTTGGATCCACAAATCCAAAGATAGGGAAAGGTGCCCCCAAACCATAGAACAATGGGCAAAGACAAAGCGGGGCCACTTAGGACAACCAACCAAAGCATCTAGTGAAGAAAAACACCATAAATCCAAAGAAGGACACATGGAAATGGTGTGAATTCCACAAAATCTCCACTCACAACACAAGTGAGTGTCAGGCCAAATAGTCACAGGTGGCCGAGCTGAAAGCATTTGAATCATATGCATGTTTTGAATATGAGTTAGAAACAGACAAGGGGAATGATAAAAGGAATAAAATAATTGATGCGGAACCCAATTCCACTGTTGGCACCATGAAGATCCAAAAGGAGGAACCCGAAGATCCAGAGGAGGGGGAGCACCTCTTCCATTTCTAGATGTGGATGAAGGGATGTCCACTACAATTCATTGTCTATAGAGAAAACCAAAGGAACCTCATTTCAGCAGAGGTCATGAATCATCTCGACCTATCGACCAAAACACAGTCGTAGCCATATACCATCGGGTGGCTTCACCAAGGAAGAGATCTTTGCGTCAGCCAGTAGTGTCGCCTTTCCTAAAGCATCAAGAACTTCACGAATGATGTATTGTGTGATATTTCTCTTGTTGAAGTTTCTGATGTATTATTAGGCCAACCATACTTGTGGAAGGGACATGTTGTGTATGATTCTAGGCCTCATTATATTATTATTACTTTGGGAAATAATTTGTACATGATACCAGAGGTAGTACCACCTTCCGCCATCTCTTTGATTAATGCAAAGCAACGCAGTAAGATTATATCCCAAACCAGTAAATGTGTTTTCATTCCAATTCGCCCATGAGGCGGGAAGAATATTGTGGCCACAACCTCCAAATAAAGCTCCCCTACGCCACAACAGCAGATGGAAAAAGTCATGGAGGAATACAAGGACATTGTCTCCTCAACCATAGGGGTTCCTCTACACTGTCAGGTCAACCATTACATTGATATGACCCCAGGTGTGCCACTGCCTAATGGACCGATCTATCGATGCTCTACTCTAGAAAATGATGAAATCAAGAGACAGATCCAAGATCTTTTGCAGAAAGGGCACATGAGGCCAAGCTCCTCACCCTGTGAGAGCGTGATCGTGTTGGTACAGAAGAAAGACGACACCTGGAGACTGTATATTGACTATCGAGCGCCGAACAAGATCACAGTCCGGAATAGGTATCCAATCCCATGGATCGATGACCTCCTGGAACAGCTTAGGGGGGCCAAATATTTCAACAAGATCAACTTGAAGTTTGGGTATAACCATGTACAAATCAAATCCTCCGATGTCTAGAATATTTCCTTCAAATCCAAGGAGGGCCTCTTTGAATGGCTAGTCATGCCTTTCAATTTGACGAATGATCCCGCAACCTTCATGCGGGTGATGGACAACAACTTGCGGCCATTCACCAACTCATTTGTGGTGGTGTACTTATATGACATCCTAATCTTCAACCAAACTTTGTAAGGGCACCTCCAACACATCTAAAAGGTCCTCCAAACAATGTGACAACACAAGTTGTGTGCCAATTTGGAGAAGTACACATTTGGCATGACCCAAGTTCAATGTCTAGGATACATTATTGATGAGCAGGGGGTGCATGTGGATCTAACCAAGATCCAAGTCATTTGATATTGGCTAGCCCTAACCACTCTAACAGAGCTCTGTAGCTTTTTGGGTCTTTCCAATTTATACTATAGGTTCGTGTTGGGATTCTCTCATATCACTTGGACCTTGAGTCAAGTCACCAAGGGAGGAGCGAAAGAAAAATTATTTTGGTATGATATCAATAGAAGGCATTCGTAGATTTGAAACATTGTCTCTACTCTGAACCAGTGATCACATTAGCATACTTACAACAACCATTTTAGATCAAGATAGTTGCGTCTGACCATGCTATTGGGGTAGTCTTTACTCAACAGGGGCATCCAGTGGCATATCATAGTGAGAAAATTTCTAACACAGTCCAGAAGTATCCCACTTATGACAAAGAGATGTATTCCTTTGTCCAGGCTTGCCGGAAATTGAATAATTACCTTTTTGGGAAGGAAACAGTCATCCACACATACCACCAACCCCTTCAGTTCATACAGACAAAAGGGAAGTTGCAAAATGATCACCATCAAAATTGATCCACATACCTGCAACAATTTCATTTGAACATCAAGTACAAGAAGGGCAGCACCAATAATGTTGTATAATGCCTCAGCAGACCATCAATCATGGCTCTAACCATCGTGTTCAACTCTTGTGGTCACAAGAATTCTGATTAGACGTTTATCTACATAAGCGATCTAGAATTTTGCCACATATACAAGATGCTCTTGGAAGGTAAGTAAGTTCCAAATTTTCACCTCCAAGATGCAGTGCTATGTCACTTGGGACACTTTTTTGTTTCTTCAAGCAAGCGTACCAAGGTGTTTTGGGAAGCACACTACATTCAGGTTGCTCAGCATTTCGAGGTCGAGAAAACAATGGTAGTACTGCAGAAGTATTTCTATTGGCTGAAACTTCGACAGGATGTCGGGAAGTACATCAGATCCTGCACTGCCTGTGTCATTTCCAAACCAACCATCAAGAAGTAAGGTCTCTATACTCCGTTTCCTACCCCTAGTCAACCTTGGGAATCCATCTCCATGGATTACATATTGGGCCTTCCTTCTACTAAGCATGGAAATGACTATGTTTTTTGTGGTCATCGATAGATTCTCGAAGATGGCCATTATGGCGACCTACAACAATAATATCACAATAGAAGACACTGATAAACTCTTCATTGAATGAGTGTGGGTACACTTTGGGATCCCAGAGTCTATCATCTCAGATCATGACAATGGTTCCTCAGTACATTTTGGTCCAGTCTGTGGTTGATGCTGGACACCAAGCTCACAAAGTCCACAACATTCCATCCCCAAACTGATGGACAAAAAGAGGTTGTCAACAAAAATGATCATACACATTCTGTGCATGTACAACTCAAAGCATCCACACCCATGGTGTGAGAGCCTCCCCTATGTACATCACAGCTATAACCAGGATCTCCACATCTCAACTGGACATAACCCCTTTTAGGTGGGCTTGGGATTCTAGCCACTATGTCCCATTGATGTAGCCATGCCATTTGTGGCTACTCAAGAAGATTTAGCTCATGTCTGGTATTAAGCTGACAAGGAAAAAAAAATCATTGAAATCATTCAACATGTCCACCAACAGGGTCATGACATATTGGACATAGCCAATTCTAAGTACAATAAATAACATGATCAACATCGGGTGCCAGACAGCTTCCATGTGGGCAACAAAGTTTAGTTACATTCCTAGAAGGAGCGCCTCTCTAGACCCCACCGTAAGCTATGCCCACTCCGATATGGTCCATATCCCATCGCTAAGGTTGTGGGAGACAATTCTTTTGAGCTTAACATTCCCCCATTCCTTTGCATGCACCCAGTGTTAAACGTGGATCGCCTTCGGCCATAATTTCCGCCATTGTTGGACACATCAGATATTACAGAATAACTCACCCCAATAGAGTTAATTCTAGAATGCATAGAACATGTTGCAACCGATCGTATCATGGACACACAACTTAAAATCACTCACTAGCAGAAGATCCAATTGTATCGGGTTTTCAAATATGGTCAACTCCTTCACCGGGGAAATTGGTTCACCAGAAATTTTCCTACCTCATGGAGGCTCTGCATGCAATGGGGACCATTGATTCCTAAGGGGGGCGAAATTATCTAGGTCGATATTGGTGGCCACTCACCTATTCCACCTATTCAATTTGATCAGTTTCCTTAATTACTATTTTTAGCATTTTTTTGGGTCCTAAACTTCCTGAGCGATTTTGAGGCCCTAAACGACGTTTGTTGGGCATGATTTATCTAGCGATTTGAAACAAATTGCATCAATAACTGTATTCCTCGAAGATATATTTCCAATGAGGTATCATATGCACCAAATAGAGATAATATGACCAAGTTATGACTCGGGAAGTTGGCTCCCCAACTAACCCCAACGGCGCCCATAAACTCTTGGTGTTACATCTCCTCAGGTTAGGGTTTTAATTGTTTAGGGTTTTCTCTTATTTTTCAATAATTAAAGGGCCCTTAAGCCTCATTGTAACATATTTCAGGGGCATGTAGCCACCACATATCTTCTCATAGATAACCTACCATTTCCCGAGCTAGTTTTTTTTCCATTCTGTCTGTAAGAATTTTTTTAGTATTTGATATTAATGAAATCAAGTGTTATTCCTATTGCATCTTTGCGTTTATGTTTATTTATGTACTTTATTGCATTCCTTCCTAAGGCCATATCAAGAAGCTTCCAGGACGACAAGTTCTATATTGTTCATTGGAGATATGGTCAAGCTCTCTCATTTGGAGCTTTTGATCTTATCAATAGGGGATTGTCCCTTGAGAAGTGACCCTTCATCATTCTTTCATGGGCTCCTAACTCCCTTTCCTTTCCCATAAATTGATCTCCATCCCTCCACTATTGGTTGGTCATTGTTGGGTTGGTCTGATCATTAATCCTTTGTATCCCTATGATGTGTTAATGCCTAAATTTCCATTCGAGAGAAGGATTGCTTGAAGAGACTTGATTTGGACTCAAACTACACCAAAGGGAGGCCTCCAACATCAAGGCCACGGTTGTAAGCTTCCTCTTTTATATTATCAATAATACATCTAGTGTTTCTCTTTCTATATTTGTTTGGATATACATACAAGTAGCCTAATGCTCCTTGATCTATTAGGTAGTTTATATTCAATGTATGCTTTGTAGTGTATCATGTTTTTTGTTGTCTCTTGATCTCCTAAAAGTATTCAAACGCCACTAGTAGTGAGGATCGAGCCTGAAGGATTGTGGATCGAGGCCTTCATCAAAGGGTTGAGCATAGCATCAAGAAGAGGTATGCCTTTTCCATTTTCTCATATTTCTTGTAATATTAGCTAAGAAAGTGTCAATTATATAGTCTCATGCATTTGTAGACACACTCTAGGAATAGAGAGATTGCCTCAATTTGTAGAGGGGATTGTCTTCACAACATCGAGAGTCCTTGAAGATAATTCTATTTGAGCCACTTTATGGGCGGAGTTGTAGTACTTCTATCAACTAGAGTGATCTAGTGAATAAGGTATTGATTGGACCAGATATGTTGGAAAATATGGAACAAGAAATATATTTTAATAAGAATAATCTAAATGAAACACATGATAAACAAAAGAGTCATGCATATGACCACAAGATAGATAGAAGAGTTATGCATATCAACACAGGATATTTAAGGAGTTTTAGGTTGGGGAGAATGTTTTTTTGTGCATAAAACCCAAGAGGAGCTCCTTGAGGATTGGATCATGTGCCAAGATAGTACTTCAGTATTGTGAGCCTTTTGAGATCCCTGAGAGGATTGGACCAATGGCCTACATACTTTCACTGCATCTGACAGTGAAATTCCATGATGTTTTCCATGTTTCATTTCTTAAGAAGTATGCGAAGGATATTGATTATGTGATTGATTGGTTTGTATTGCATGTGGAACCAGAAGTAGAATTCCAACCAGAACCTCAATGCATTTTTTTAGCGAAACTTTTCTCATGCTCCAGAATGGAGAAATTGAACAAGTTAAAGTGCAGTGTAATCACTTTTGTCCCGATGAATCTACATGGGAGATGTTTTATCAGATCCAAGATATATATCCTTCTCTATTCATTGGTTGAGAGGATGTATTCTAGTATATGTGTTTGATGTTTTGTTTTATTCATGTCTATATATTCATATGTATGTAAATACCACATCAAGTTGTGTTATAAAGCTCCAATAAGTGGTATGATGTTCATGGTATGATGATCATGGTCTCAATAGTATGATATGATGTAAATGTTGCATCATGTTGTGTTATAAATTTCTATGGGAAACATGTTTTTTGCTAGTTTATTAGTGGCATTGAACACCGAGGATGACGTTCCCCCAAGGGGGAGTGTTTTGCAACAACCCTTGGTTGATTTCTGATGTAAATAAAAACAAGACCAAGGTCATGGGACATGTATTCCAAGATGAATGTTGGGTAAACTATAGTGATGGGCATCACTAGTGATTAATTAATGTCTGCGGAAATTGGCAAAGGAAAAGAGATATTAATTGGCATTTATCTATGAAAATAAATGAAAATAAGAGAAAATGAGGAGGAAATTGAAGAAAATAGAGGCATTAATGATAAAAAGGCTTATGAGAATCATTTCACAACCTTTTCAAATTTTTTGGGTGGATCTATCTTCTATTCACTCATTCTCTCATACTGCTGCATACCTAGAGTATTCTTGGAGCATGCTTGGAGAATTATAGATTCACTTGGATTAGAGAAAGAAGGAAAAGGAAAGCAGGAAAGTGCAAGGGAATAGGTGGACCAGTAGCTACAACTGCATTGCTTTGTAGGTAACATGTTTCATGTGTGATTTCTTGCTGGTTTATGGATGCAAGGTATATGCATGTGGTTTTTTGGTTATGTGCTTCCATTCATATGGGGATTTTCCTAGATAGATATTGGTTTTAGCCTTGCCTTGCCATTTCCTGGATAGCCATGATGTTGTGGGTTTTTCATATTGTAATATTATTAGTGGTAATTATTCCTTATGGTTGTGGGTTGGAAAAAACACTATGGAAGCCCTAGAACAAGTTGGGTTGAATAATAGTCCTGGAGCCTAGGTTGGGAAAAATGCTCTAGAGCCCTTGGTGGGTTGAGTCACTAGTCCCTGACGCCAGGTTGGAGAAATTCTATAGAGCCCTAGAACGTTGTGGGTTGAGTTACTAGTTCCTAAAGCATTGGAAGGCTTGGGTAAAGACAGATATATTTGGTGTTAGTGATGTCTGGTTGTGAGGTGGAATCACTAATTGAGGGTTGAGGTGGTTTTCCCTCTTGAAGCCCTGGTTTGGTTTTTTTGGGTTTATTCCGTGAGATCCCACATTCAGGCTTGGAATATGGTGCAGGGATTATTGGGTGAAGCAAATATTTGGCTTACCCCAATCTATGGTCAAGTGGTACGTGGAAGTCCCTAACTTGGTTGACATTTTCATATGTTAATACGAGACATTTCCTTATGGTGATCTATGAGTGATTGTAACTATTATGTTGGTGATATTATGGTGGAATTTCCATGGTTTGTATGCTTGTTATTTTCTGGTTATATGTTGATTATATGATGTGTATCATCTATAGATCTTGTCATGAATTTTTTATTTATTGATCGGTTGATGAATGTATGGACTAATAAATGTTGTTGCAACTATGTGGAGAGGGAATAGGGCCTTCTCTCTAACTCCCAAATGAATCTTAGGATTTTATGATCATATAAGCATTCATGATCTACAGCTTACATGTTTTCCATGTGTTTAATGAAATTTGTGTTATGTTCTAGGCAGTCTAGGTCTATTTTTTACTTCAAGTTTGAATGTCTTAGCCTTGTTGTCAAGTCATTTATGATTTTGAGAAGTTTGAGGCAGTTCTAGGTAGTGTTCTAGAGGTTGACCTGCAATTGGGCTTAGATCTTGGGACCGTATGTTACACAACATTTTGTCACTGTCCCTGCAATCCCCATCTCGCCCATTGGAGGGTCATTTCCGTGATCAATAATCAGTTTCATGCCTTGCAAAGACCATCATTGTATCCCTTTACATGAGAGTAATATTCCTTCTTTTGACAATTCCCTGAGCAGAGACTCAAAAACCCTTGTTTTTTCCTTGGCGCGAGTAGTTAGTTATGCCCTAGCGCCAAAGAGGAAGATTAACACTGGGCCCCGTGCCAGTTGGCACTATGTCCCATTTTTCCACCTACGCCAAGCTGTTTATGGAATGTTTTTTAAAAATATAGGTGGAGATTCCACTCCAACCACCTCGAGGATGAGTCATTGGGAGTGGTTAAACTGATAAACCACGGACTCCCTCCTTTATTTTAAGTTTCCACCTCTTATGGGAACTCCCTAAAGGATAGGCCTCCCTCCCACCTTTGTAGGGATCCTAAACTCCTCCTTTTCCTCTATAAAAAGAAGCCATCTCTCTTTGCACAAACTAGCTGAATGGTTGACTAGCTGAACAGATAAACAGCTGAACTTGGAGAAATACTGGAGAGATAGGGTAAGAAGGAATTACGGTGAGAGAGCTTGAGTCCATGACTTCTAAGAGAGCTTGATTCCATGCCTTTATCCCATCCGAATTCCCTGACGAACATCTGAGAAGCGCTCTGGCTGAACCCCGCTAGAGGAGACCTCGACATCAAAGCTTTGGTTGTATCTCTTCCTTTCATTAATACATATACGTGACTACTTTTTGGTTCCACTTTTATGTTACGACATTTGTTTAATGCAATTTGTTCAGCCCTATTTAACTAGCTAATACTTATGAATGAAATGTTATTATGTCGTATGTTGTTCTTGTTTTCTAATTCTATGTGCAGGTATCTGAGCATGGCTACGAAAGGATTATGACTTGTCAAGACAGGAGCAAGAGGCCACCACCACTACGGAAACGATGATAGATTTGGACTCTAGGTAGGTCAATCTACCATGTCCTCTTTCATTCAATAATTAGGAATCAACACTTTAGCATGTATCTTTGTCTCTAGACCCACTCTAGGGCTAGAGAGATCGTCCTTGCCCGCAAAGAGGATTTACCTGCAAAACAAATTGGTGACTCTGCTGGGGAATTAGTGTGAGTTTGTCGTTTCATCTTGTTGGGTCAGTTTCAATCATTGATTTGCTTATCTGCCTTTCCTATTTTTCTTTCTTAGTTTACATCTTCTGTTCAGCTCCAGAGTGTCAAGATTGACCTCTGCTCATTAGGTTTTGGTTTTTCCTCTTTTTCCCATAGTTATCTGGCTTGGCTCGTTTTTCCTCTGAACATTCATGCCAAATGGCATAGGTTTCTCTTTTTACAGCTGCGCCAACCCCTATATGGCATGGATTATAGCCTTACAGTCGCACCGAACCCTGTAGGATTTGGTTTGACCTCCTTAATGAGTCTTTTGGTCAATTGTACTTGCTTCTGGGTTGTTTTTTATGTGTAATTATGCCTTTGAGACTGTTTTGACTATTGTCGGCTTGTTTTTCTCAATCATTTTTCCACTTTATTATCAGTGTGAATTAAGGCCTTAGGGTTTCGAAGGGTTTGGTACACTGAGCCTTCTATTCGGAAACCAAGTCATTTTGATTGTTGTCAGTCTCATTCTTGGGTTGATTGCAATAATTTTTCTTGATTCCTTTGAGTGCTTGCTTTGGTTGAATGATCATTTCGTTTTTTTGACTGATTCTTCACCTTATTTCACCAAGAATAGATTACATTGCTTGTTTTGAGTCATTTCGAAAACTTTCTCTTCGTTTGGAAGATTGCGGCATTAGTTTGAGTGATTTCTTGTGTTTGTTTTGCATTTTATTGAGTCATTCAATTTTTGTTCCTACACAACACTTAAGCTAGTGTTTGTTTTCATGTTTCATGTAATTAGTGTATCGTGTACTTCTTTTCATTGAAAAAAACAACATCTTTTGCATTCTTTATTTGCACCGAAAGTGAAATTTTATTTTGCATAACTAGCGACTGATTGTCTAGAAAAGAGTTTCATTTTCGTTTGATGTTGTTAGATGAATTCGTGGATTTCTTCGCATAATTTCGTTGTTTGATTTTGGTTTGAAAGATCTCTATCCTTCTCGTAACTAGCATTCATTGAATTGGAAATTATGTTCATTTGCATATAGCTTGCATTTAGGAATTTTGAGATCCAAATTTGATAGGGCCTTAAAACTGAAACATAATCCAAGATCAACTTTAAAATTCACTTAATTAACCTAAGGAAGAATTGAAACCTAACGAAACGTTTTAGTGGTCTAGGCTAGAGACGTGTTTCGGCGTCTTAAAACCTAGTAGTTGTCGTTCACCATCTGGCTTTAGACAACGCTAGTACAAACTTGTGCTCCTCATACCGTCGAGTATATAAAGGGATACCCCTCTAAGTTACAATCCTTTTATCCATAGGAAGTTGAGTCTGTCGCCTCATAACCGTGATACATCGAACACAACATTCGGGGAGATTACCTGCACATACGTTAATTCCTTGGTCATTTCTCTTTAATTTGATCACCAAGGTGTATATGGCAGTTCACGGAAACCTGGTATACCCTCTTGCTTAGATTACCTGAGTAGTCATTTTGGTCTTTTCCTGACTCTCTAAAAGTGAAAATATTATCGAGCTCTTGTCCTTTCACGCTCGTTTCAACTTGAAAGCGATAGAGTCACCTTTTGCCTATTTCTTGGCTCTTAAAATATGAAATGGTAGAGTTTTGTTTCAATTTCTTAAAATATTAACTGCCCACGAAATATCCCTGGTTAAGGTTAGCTTCCTTAGCATTTTGTTTTACATTTGTTTCTAATGGAAATTTTTTCGGAGTTTGCCAACCAAGGAATCGCCTCCAAAGGGAATCTTGGTCCTTTTCCTGCTTTTGGAAATGTTAGTGCTCCTTATATGGCAACATTGTCCCTGCCTGGGCTAATTTTTGGGTTGCCTGTTTGGTTATTCTCGACTTCTGTGGTCTCAAGTGTTTCGCCTGCTGTACAACCATCCCCTCCACCTGAACAACATCATGTTGATTCAAAAGTGGACCTCCCCCCTTCTTCGCCTATTTCTTCGCCCTCCTCTTCTACTTCGCCTGGTGAAAGTCTGGGTTCTAGTAACCAGGTGGCTAAGAAGAAGAAGAAGATGATGAAGAAGAAGAAGTCAGATAAGCGAGAGGATAATGCTGCAGTTATTGCGCCTAAGACACCTTCCCTTGATAAAACATCCAACCTTCCACAGAAAGTCAAATCCCCTTGCATGTTGTGCAAAGGTGAACACTTTCTTTGAGACTGCCCTGACATTCCCAAGGTAATTCAAGCATGGTCTGACAGCCGTCCGCTATTTCCTTTGGCTTCTAGAAGTCATATTGGTGAAAAATCTTCGACTAGTACTGATAAGACTCATAAGAAACAGGGTAAGATTACCAATCCTTGTATTTTTTTTGAAGGGAATCATCCCATTCAAATTTTTCCGTACATGGATGAAGCCAAGAGAGTCTTGGACAACCCTACCATTTCCGCACCCTACCTTCCAGCTAGTTACCAGAAGCTTTCTCCCCTAGTTGATACAACGATCAGTCAAGAGTCATCCTTGGTCAATCCCATTCCTTTGAAAATTCAAATTCATGAATCTGTTCCCAACCAACCATTGGTTGAGGAACTAGTCAATCTGATCCCGCCTATGGTTCATCAGGTATTTTCCGTCGAGAGTGGATCACATACCCCGACCCTCATGTTATTCTTGTTTCTTCAGATTCCTTGGACTTGGACAAAGATTCTCCCGTCCCGGTAGTTCAAGAAGCTGCTCCTCCTACTCCCATGATGGAGGTCCAGGAGGATGCTCCTATTGCTCCGGTAACACCAGGGGATGACCATCTTAGTTCAATGGTAACCCCTCCAAGTATTTTGGTCGCTTCCTTCGATTGGATTCAATTTGCGGGATACTACCTTCCTTCTTATGTGCCTTTTGAGATCACGATACAGGCCTTTGACATGGTCGTGCCTAGCATGATTATAGATGAAGGCGCATCTATTAGTGTTCTGTCTTCAACTACTTGGAAAGATTTTGGTTCTCCACCGCTTGTGCCTGTTACGCAGAAACTGTTTGCATTTAACAGAAGAACCAATCAACCGTTAGGAATCCTTCCAATTTTGTCTGTTACTTTGGGAGGGAAAACCGTCTATATAGACATGATGATTGTTCCAGGCCCCTTGGATTTCAATTTACTCTTGGGGCGCGACTATGATTATGCCATGGGTGCTCTTGTCTCCTCCCTCTTTCATGTGATCTATTTTCCACACAAAGGTCGGATCGTGACCATTGATCAACTTTCATTCTTTGGTCTTGACATGACATATGGTCCACCATATTCCCTTCTGGGTCTTTATCTGCCGGTTGTCTCTTCCCCGCCGCAGGTTAATTCTATGGCTACTTGTCCCATGTCCGCATTCAGTGATAGTGTCGTTGTGCTGGGGGAATTGGGTCCTGATTTCCGAGATGTTGTTCTCCCCATCTAGTGTGGAACTCTTGGAAGCCATGACTTCTTATTCATCACGATGAAAGGCCGTGGAGCACAGTTTGTTTCCTTGTGTCAAGCTCCCTAAAAAATGAAACAATATGTCATGAGGATAGTTCTTTTAATGTGTCAACCTCGTTAAAACAATGAAACACGTTCCTGTTCAATTCAAGTCTTTGCTACGATCTCGTAAAATCCCAGTCAAGTCTTTCACTTGATCTCGTAACCGAACCTTCACTCCCTCCATCTGTTTACTCAGGTGCATGGACTGAAGATTGGGGGGCATGTACCTCGAATTGAGTCAGATGATAGGGGCATGCAAACATTTCAAGCATAGCTTGTTTCCATTTCAAGCTTGTGTAAAAATGAAACCAGTTTCAAGCATATTTTATCTTTGTTTCAAGCTTGTGTAAAAATGAAACCAATTCCAAGCACAGTTTCCTGATTTCAAGCTTGTGTAAAAATGAAACCAATTCCAAGCACAGTTTCCTGATTTCAAGCTTGTGTAAAAATGAAACCATTCCTATTTTACCTCTCGTGATTTCCATTTTATCAGCCTGTTTTTCCAGATGAACCTTGGTTTTCTCATTCCACCATCACTATCTGCTTGGCCGATCATGTGCCTTCACTTGGTTGTTTTACCCATTCCTTAGGAACTGCTGCAATAAGTGGTCTTGTTAGCCAGCCTCTTGACCTTTACTTGTTCTGAGCAGTTCCACCATCACCAAAACCAGTTGCTACCCTTTATACCACTTGTTCCTCTAGGAGGAGTCAACTTTCAACTCTTTTCTTACTCTCTAAAATTGAAAATATTGTCGAGACTCTTGCTATTTTGAACTCATTAAATGGTTGCGAAACGATATCTACCCAGTATACGTTTACCCCTTTTTCAGTTTGGGATAGATTATTTACGAAAAAGGAATACCTTAGCCTATCGCGACTAAGAGGTTCTTTCAGATATTGTTTTCTAACTTTTTGGATCTGAGAGACTATTTACGAAAAGGGCCATGATGGAGTTTTCTTTTCTGCCTTCTTTTAAAACTCTCTAAACATGAAAAGATGCCGATTTTTCCCTTTGTCAGACTCGTTAAACCCTGATGACATCATATTTCATCGTCGGGACGTTACTCGAATTCCTCCTTCCTAGGGCTCATAAAATGTACTAGGATAGATTTGTTTGAAGGAAAAACTTACAACACAAGCATATGCTATCCCCTTTAAGCTTGTTTTAAAAATAATTGGGGTACTCGCCAGAAATGGTGGGGTAAAATGGAACCAAGTTTTAGTTATGTTGTCAATATGTCGCTCTTGAACATGGAACTTGTTTGCATTCATGTCGGGTTGGGGACATATCATTTCGTCATTTTTGCCTTCATGGGTTTGGGTAATCTCTTTTGACCTCTCATCTGCTATTTGCCACATCATCATGACCTTAGATCCTTTGATTTCAAATATTTCCAAATCCAATGTCGTGCTACTGATATGTTCAAGAGAAGTTTGCCTCTGCATTTTTCAACCTCCCTCTGATTCTTTGTTGGTCCTGTTTCATCATCATATTCCTCTGTCTCATGTCAATGATGTGGGAAACATTATGGCCCCCCTTCGATTAGGTCACTTGCTGTCAACTTCATTTCATTATCCAGGAATTTGATCTAGATACTCCCTTTTGGTACCTTGGAGCCTGCATGCCTCAATGGAAATTTCTTCGCATTCGACGCAAGGTCCACATCATTGGCCTTCGATCGAGTGATTCTATGGGTGTTCGACGCCAGATCACTGTTCACATTCTGTGGATTGTACCGGTTGTACCTTGAGAGCCATTAGCATTATTGGTGGTTTCTCTCGTGCCTGTTAACAACTTTCATCATTGGCTGGTAATCAGGTGATTTTCTTGCATGTTCGACTTTAGCTCATATATTTGCATGCTTGAATTTGTACTTGTTCGGGTTGAGATGGAACGCAAGACCCTGGATTTTGTTTGATAAAATCTAGGTTGCAGATTTTGGTGGATTATCATGACTTATTGCATGACTCTTTTGATTAGATGGATGCGACCATACTTGAGTCTACTTTTTTATCCTTACTGCTGGATGGCTGCATCCATACCTCGGATCTCAGTTTTTATACACTCTATTATGGATGGTTGTGCCCATACCACATGTTCATGTATCAGAGATATCAGTTCTATTCGTAATTGCAGGTTTTCCGATAGCGGTGTTTGGTTTGAACGTGTTCTCATAAAGCATTTTGCCCCTCCCTCTCCCTTAGACCTCATGCTTTAGGGGGCATCTGTTACAAAACATTTTGTCATTGTCCCTGCAATCCCCATATTTCCCATTGGAGGGTCATTTTCGTGATCAATAAGCAGTGTCATGCCTTGCAAATACCATCATTGTATCCCTTTACATGAGAGTAATATTCCTTCTTTTGAAAATTCCCTGAGCAGAGACTCAAAAACCCTTGTTTTTGCCTTGGCGTGGATAGTCAATTATGCCCTCGCGCCAAAGAGGAAGATTAACACTGGGCCTCATTCCAGTTGGCACTTTTTCCCAGTTTTCCACCTATTCCAAGTTGTTTATGGAACTCTTTTTAAAAATAGAGGTGGAGATTCCACTCTAACCACCTCAAGGATGAGTCATTGAGAGTGGTTGAACTGATAAACCATGGACTCCCTCCTTTATTTTATGGTTTCCACCTCTTATGGGAACTCCCTAAAGGAGAGGCCTCCCTCCCACCTTTGTAGGGATCCTAACCTCCTCCTTTTCCTCTATAAAAAGAAGCCATCTCTCTTTGCACAAACTAGCTGAATGGTTGACTAGTTGAATAGTTGAAGAGCTAAACTTGGAGAAATACTTGAGAGATAGGATAAGAAGGAATTACATTGAGAGATATTGATTCCATGCCTTCTGAGAGAGCTTAAGTCCATGCCTTTATCCCGTCCGAATTCCTTGACGAACATCTGAGACGCGCTCCGGCTGAACCTCGCTGGAGGAGACCTCAACGCTAAAGCTTTGGTTGTATCTCTTCCTTTCATTAATACATATACATGACTATTGTTTGGTTCCACTTTTGTGTTACGACATTTGTTTAATGTAATTTTTTTAGCCCTCTTTGACTGGCTAATAGTTATGAATGAAATGTTATTATGTCATATGTTGTTCTTGTTTTTTGATTCTATGTGCATGTATCCAAGCATGACTACGAAAGGATTGTGACTTTCCGAGACAGGAGCAAGAGGCCACCACCACTACAACAATGACGATAGCATTGGACTCTAGGTAGGTCGATCTATCATGTCCTCTTTCATTCAATAATTATGAATCAACACTTTAGCATGTCTCTTTGTTTCTAGACCCACTCTAGGGCTACAGGGATCATCTCTGTCCACAAAGAGGATTTACTTGCATAACACCACACCCTTTGAACTGGACAATTTGGGTTAAAACCACACTCAGGTAGTGTTGTGTGTGTGGTTGGAGGCATTCAACCACGCCTTGGTCTTGTCATGCAAGCAGTTTGGGGTTAAGCTATGAGAAAAGCAACCCCATCTCAGCGCTTGTTCACCTGGGGTGGTCCTTTGGCCCTTGAGTATCATGTAGCCTTGAGGAATGTTGTGCATTATCATTCGGTGGTAATTTGTAGGCCCCACTTCCTTTACTAAAACTAGGAGGTCAGGTCATGTAATAGTAACTCTTTTTCTCATGTTTACCCTAGCAGATCGATGAAATTGGGTAAATTTGGGAGGGGGTGTTTACAAAAATAAAAGGTGAGATTGTTTCACCAAGGCCATATCTCATGAATTTGAGCTTGAAAACCCTCACGTTATTGCAGGTCGCGCCTTCAAGCTCTGATACAATTCCATTGTAGTCGGTTTTGAACTTGTCTCCAATCCACTGCATAAGCTTGTTGGGGGGATCCTAGATTAAACCATTGACACCTAAGAGACTTGGAAATAATGGTCTATAAATCCCTGATTGTTATGGAGTCATCAACTGCTCTGATATCACTATTCTGGATCATGTGGGAGGGGATCTAAGAGACTTAAACATTGAGAGAGGAAAGAAACCACACATTATTCAAAATATGCACTAAATATTTAAGGAAGATAAACATTCAAGAAAACTATTTATTAAATGAAATAAATATTTGACCACTACATTGTGGTGGACAAGTTGTCCTTTTACAAAGTGAGGCTTGTTATTTATAGCCTTCTTTAGTTACAACACCATGGGCGAATACCTTAGGCAAGTAAAATGGGTAAATACCATGGGTGGATGCCACTTTCCATTCGAATCATATGCATGTGAAGCACTAAAATAGGGAGGATTTCCAAGGGAACATAGGAAATGGTAATGGGGTCTCCCTTTGTGTATGCTTTCCACTTTCCATTCATATTATATGCATGTGAAGTAGTGGAATATGGAGGCCTTCCAAGGAAACATAGGAAATGATAAAGGGGTCTCCCTAGATTCAAAGCTTGGGAGGTGGTATCCTTATTTCCAAACTTGTGAGGGAGAGCGATCTTCATTTCTATACCATGAATTAAACCTTTGGTGTAATGCCCTAAGTGGAGTGTCCTTCAGACATCAAATCTGTCTCATGGGTGACTAGCTACAACAAGTTTGCAATGTAGTTGTGTCTATGAGAGGTTGGAGAGTGGCAATCCTTTTTTCAATTTCCAACATAAATTTAGTGGAATAGATAAGTGCATTTCTATCCTATGAATTAATTTTAAATGCTATATAATATTTCCCATTTATATATCAAGCTAGAAATTAATGTTCATGTATATATTCACAGGTTGAGAGTATATATATATATATATATATATATATATATATATATATATATATATATATATATATATATATGCATGATAATGAGCTCAGTGTCAAGCACCATTTTCTTGGATTGTTAATCAGTTTTTTTGTTATAGATAAGACTACTATATTAATTGGAAGTCATTTTCTTATGCTAAGTGAGAGTTTTTATATCGTGTTTGTTCTTGAAACGAAGGCTTAGCCCTGACACACATGGTTATACTCTTAAATGTATTATTGAATGAAATTAATAAGATTTTCCACAAATATTATTATGGTGTATAACCCTATGTGTCAGATGAGGACAACCTTCATGGTTAAAGAAAAAAAAGTTCCTTTTGGCCTTAGATGAAAAAGAAAAGTTCAAAAACGAATTTGGGAAAAATCCTTGATTTTTCCATATATATGGAGTTCAAGGAGGCTACTGCCTTAAACTTTGGTCACATGGACCGATGGGGGGTTGGGAATGAGAGGTAGCTTATAAAGGGGCCTTTCGACATACCAGTCCCCTAGAGGTTTTGCATTGTACATTGTGGATAGTTCTATGATATGCCACAACTGGAGTGACGAACCACCAAATGACAATGATGTTTCCATCTATTGGGCCTTCAACTAGTTCCCTCCAAATATTAAAGTATTGGGCAATTAGAGGTTTTGAAGGGTGGCATCAACATGAAGTTGCAAGGGGTGATGTGGCAGTGCCACATGGTGATATGTCACCTAGATATGGTCCTTTTAACATGTCGAGTTTGTAAAAATAACTGAAATATGACACACAACAAAAGATTTGAATGGTAATAGACACATCAGCACGTACCATGTGTCAAACATGTTAGTTGGTGCTACAATGGGGGCTATGATTTGTTGGTAGAGTAATGATTGGTAAGTTGGGTGGGCCAACAACCTATCAACCCATGAATGTTTTATGGGGGTTTCTTGTTATAGCATTTTCATTGAGTTCTCGGTATGCACCACATCCATATCAGTCATATTGGTCAAATTAGTGATTGGTCATACTAGTTGTAGCAAGGAGTAGCCATATCAACGACCTATACCAAGCTATTGAAACCTTGGGACAACTTAAACGTGCAACACATGGATTTTGTTGATATGGTGGGGTCTTATATAGCACATGGGCCTTGAGACGTCGACCCATGTGGAGATGCCATGTAGGCAAAGCTGCCATGTATCAGCCATGTAAGCATGTATGCATGATGATGTGGCCCTTAAAAGGGGCAAAACTTTAAGGGGACTTAACTTTGTAGTTGTAGCTTAGATCAAAACTAAATTTATATCATTGGAGGTTGTATCAAAATTGCAATTTGATGTGATGAAAGAAAGAGGATTTTTAGATAACTCCATCTTCATAATGTACCTTGAAGATTAGACCTATTCACACAACCCAAACATGAAATTAGGGGGTTAGTTGTGTTAGAGTAAACTTAACTAAGACTTAGGTCAATAGATGATGATGTTATGATTCTAAGTCCATAGAAACATTATAGAATGACTAATGTTATAATTGTTAATAATTGTAATTAAGAAAAAGTAATAGAATATTATAATTACTTCCGTAGTCATATTAATAAATGCATGTGCATGTAGAGAGTTTTAGTTCACTTATTTTTAAATAAAAATATCAATATACATGATTGCAATTTTAATTAGCTTTTGTATAACAAATAAATTATTTAAATTTAACCCAAAAAAACATGTGTTTTATAATTTATGTGACTGTTATGTATTTGGATCGATACGTTGTGCTCGTAGAATGCATTTAGTTGTGAAAAACAAATAAGAAATAATGTACATGGTTTACAAATAACCCTCTCAATAGTATGAAAATCAAATTTAACTATTTTTGGTGTGACAAGCTATGAAAAACAAAGCAATTCAATCCGTCCAAAGGTGAATAAATTTGGCCACTAGGTGCCTTTGGGAGCATGTTACATTTCGTTATATTTTATTGGATACAAAATGATTAAATGCACACTCTCGGTGGGCCCATTCAATAATCATATAGCTTTGTGAGTGCATGCAAGGCACTCGAGTGTCTTTTTACAAATCATTTAGTTTTTATTATATATTCAGAAGTAGTCTTTCATATATCTTTATATTAAAGCGTCGATGAGTGGTGCTGCTCGTCCTATGCGCACGAGGATGATCCAAGGCTCATCGGTTATCGAGAAAAATAAAATTTGGGACAACCTGTAAGGCAACTAGCTTTGGAGTGTATTACACTTCATCCATGATTGCTGTGGTCTCCACGATTCGCCCACACACTCTCACTTGTCATTGTTAATTATATTTCAAAGTCTATTCAACTTATTTCTATGTGACCCACAACGCCACTAATTGTTTCTTCCGCTAAAACGACACATGATAGCGATCGGCTTGGGGCGGACGCACATCAAATTGAAATTGGAATTGGAATTGGAATTGGTTCGCCTAGTCTTCTACTTGTTGGAATTCATCCCTGCTGCAATCGGAACTTTATATCAGTCGGCCACTTTATACCATTCACACGTGGTGGACACCTACTCAAAAGGCAAATCACTCATAAATTGCCTTTTATTTATGTGCAACCCTTGGCGATCTGCATAGCCATAAAATATTGGATGATAAACATGCCACGTTTGAAAAACATAAATAATATTATTGTGAGCCATTTGTTATTTATATTCATAAACTACTCTCAAGTTGTAAACTCGCGAGTTTCTTATTGCGGTTGATTGTACTCATCTGATTGATTATAAATTTAATTGATTTCCGTCCTTTGTTTTTTGGTCGGTTCCAATGGATGCATACCAGTGGCTAACTCGCTTTTATAAGAAAGACTTTTTGATTTACGAAAATGCGCCACTTCAAACTAATCTGAGTAGACTATATACAAAATAAAATGTTGAAAATTCAGAAACTCATTGGACTAGCTCGTCATGTGCTCTGTCATGGGACCCTCATTGAAATTTCGGAGTACTTCGATAGCGACGGTCATGTGAGCCAGTTGAATGGAATCCTATCCCAGTGGACAGTAACAACATGGAAAGATTGTTGGCCAAAATCCTATCCCAGTGGACAGTAACAACATGGAAAGATTGTTGGCCAAAATCCTATCCCAGTGGACAGTAACAACATGGAAAAGATTGTTGGCCAAAATCCTATCCCAGTGGACAGTAACAACATGGAAAGATTGTTGGCCAAGCGCAGTCTGAATAAATAATAATCACTAAACGTGAGAGAGGTGAGAAACTTTAGGTGTTAAAAAAAACTATAAAAATCATCTCCTCGCAGCTTTTTCTTGGCATAGAAGAGTGAACTATGTCTCCGGAATTACGAGTTTTATTGTAAAGCTAGCTTCCCTGTATTTGTTTTAGAGAATGAAGAGATGGGGCGGTACAACAAATTAGCATGCTGTTTTGTTTTGGTGTATGCGACTCTTGTCCATTTGATTAGCGACTGTCATGTTATAGCCACACCTGAAACGACGTCTCAACAACCATGTAATTCGCAATTTCTGATACGACACATGTTTTGTGAACATGGGACGTTCAAATCAGGCAGGCAGGCGCGGTTTATTATGGATGGGTTTCGGAATATACATCCTGCAGGCGGACCTACGCGGCCACAAGCTGAAATCCAAATCGACATTTCGCCCTTGGCTTCTACAAATGTAACCGTTTCGTCGGGCCACCATAGAACTCACGGTATTCGTCCAACTGCAGCAGCAGGCATTCTATTTGCCATTCTTTTCTTTGCCGTATGTGCCGCTCTCTTCTGCTTTTTATATGGGTCTACCGAAAAGGACATTAGTAGAATTGACACCAACTCTAATTCCGCCTGCACTCATTCTAATGATCAGTTCCATGCGATGCATGGATAATTTCCGACCTCTCACCTTTTCTATTGCTGTCCAGGAGTTCAATATTGATTGCAAAACGCATCAAGATAAGCGGGCTGCTGGCAAGAGAGGAGCTCGCGAAGTCCATAAAACAAGAGAGCCACCGACTCGCGTCTTCGATTTTATATGTAGGTTTTTCTGGCGTTCGAATCTAGGTGGAAGCGTGTTCTTCTTATTTAAAGGTACGCTATAAACAAAACAGAAGGGTCCGTGAAAAAGGTATTAAATCTGTTTGGCTTCGATTCATTGGTGTGTAAGGTACTGAACAATTTTTCCCTTGAAATCTTCAATCTGAAAGAGTTCCCATATATTGACGACCCCTGTAAAATGTCTGAACATAGGTGAAAATTAAATTGACCTTTTAGGCTTATGGATATTTGAATGCGAAATGCTATATTCACCGATCTATGATATATGATAGGAGAAGCCTGGGAAGTGCAATATGTTATAATTGCCGATGTGCGAAATGCTATATTCACCGATCTATGAAGTGGCATGTTCTGAGATCTGGGAAATCATTAAATCCACAAAATTGTGATATGTTTCGAATTTGCGATGTTGTGTTTGCAATAAGGGAATGTGATGCTGCAAGGAATAGTTTGAAGCCACGTGTTAAAGGGATTCATCAAGGTATGTGAATCCATATAAATATAACATGTGATATGTTATATTTGAGCTTTAAACCCAAAAACCATTTTATTAAAACCTTCTGCGTGCATATATGGAATAGCATTGACTCCAAAATAGTGATGTGGGTAATTAGTGGGGTTTATTCCGCAAACCCTGCTATCATTTTTTGTATCAGAGCATGAGATTTATGAAGATGCAGTTTTTGTTGTGTCACTATGGCATTCGAAAGAAGATTTAGAGGGATACTACAGGACCTAATTTCAGATTTTGAAGATCTAAAATCACAGAGATAATTCAGTTACAATATTGAGCTCCTCAAAAGCAAGAAAAATGTGTGTATTTGTTTTTCAAATTGCATAAGTCTTATTTGAAAAATCATTTGGAAGTGATTTCGAGGGCATATTGAAGCATAGATATTAGTATTGGGTTCTAAAATGCCCCATAAAAAGAATTCAACACCCATTAAGCCCTTATAATAATCCACTATGACTCATGAAGATGAAGAAGTGCAACATGATATATCAAAAATACAAGAGAAAGTGCACCAAATTTCACTGTCGCAAAAAGCAACAAAAAATGAAATGGAAGTTTTGAAGAAAGTTGTGGAAGCTAAGATGGATGGTTTGAAAAATGGCATGGAAGACATGGAAGCTAAGATCGAAGAAAAAATGAAAGACAACACGGAAAACAAGAAGAATGCTCTAAAAATAGACATGGAAGGTTTGAATGAAGGTTTGACAAAGTTGATACAAGAAATGATTCCTAAGGGTGAAAATATAGTAGAGGAAACTCATGATGAGAACAAAATAAATGTTAATCGTGATTTCATAAAATCGAATGTTGGATGGAAGGCCCACCATATTCCAAAGATCGAATACATGAGGAAGTTTGATGGCAAGTATCCCGTAACATGGATACTACAGATGGAGAAATATCTTGATCTCAATAATGTGCAAAACACACAAAAGGTACGCATTGCAACTTTATATTTAGAACAAAATACATTTGTATGGTATCGATGGATTTTCTCCCATAAAACTATTGTCATTTAGTCATTTTTTATGGAGGAAATGATAGCACATTATGAGGATACAAAGAACAACACCTTCTTTAGCTAATTGATAAATGTTAAACAAAAGGGTTCAATGGCGGAACACATTGAGGACTTCCAAAAATTGAATAAAAGGGTAACTGATATTCCAGAGGAACACATGATTGATGTCTTCATGGGAATTTAAAGGATAACATCCAACTTGAAGTTCGTGTTTGGGAACTTGATTCATTGGAGAAGACATTCATGTTGGAAAGAAAAATTGAATGTAAAATTATGGCGACAAGGAAGCCTACCACTCACATCTATAAAGATGCAAGTGTTGCTACTCCTAAACTTCACTACAAGGAAAAGGCCCTCTAGTGGATGTTTTTGAGGAACCACAAAGAAAAATACCCCATACATCCATTTCTAGCGAAGGTTACTAGAGGAGGTTGACGGGCGGAGGGTTTTGCGGATGTTTTCCTATCGGTGCTCTTATCGTTAAAACATGCCCTGGTGCTCTCAAAAAAAGAACGCACCAATGTGGACAAAATCATTGGCACACCGGACACCGTGCACTCTATACACACACACTCGATGTGTCATAATATAATAGAGCCCTAGTGCCTCACTACTCGTCTGCACCGGTGCATTATAAAACACAATGCCAACACCGAAACCACCCAGTGCAGTAGAAAGAAATTGCACCGGTGTATCATAAAAACGTGCCAAAAGAAAAACCTACCAGTGCGTTTGTAGCAAACAGCACCAGTGCGCCTATAAACAACACGCACCGGTAAAAGGCTAAACTAAAAAAATATTTACAACAAAAAACTCGGATTTTTTTTATTTTTCAGTGCTCTTGAGCTATCAATTACCGGTGTGCACGATAGCACAGAACGCACCAGTGCACACCGAACATTGGCACACTGGTTAACGTGCATGAAGGACACACCGTCGGGGTGTCAATACTCTTCCGCGCCTGTGGATCATAAAACACCGCACTAAGACAAGAACGAGCCAGTGCGTTCTTCTCTAATAGCACCAATGCACCCAAAAGCACACGCACTGAAATAGTGTTATATAAAATAAAAATAAGGCCAAAAAACCGGTGCTTTGCGACTATTACGCACCGGTGCTTTACAATTACGCCGCCCCGGTGCATCATCAAATTTTCGCACTGAAACTGAAACATCCCAGTGCGGTTTTGTTTAACAGCATTGGTGCGCTTAGAAAACCCTGCACACCGAAACATGGTTAATTAAAAAAAAATTACGGACAAAAAACTTCATTATTCACATTCTTCAGTGCTCTAGAGCTCTCAAGCCCCGGTGCTATTTCCTTATTTCTGAGCCGCGCTGACATCGGTGCTCTCATTGCACCCATTGCACACACTACTGCTCTGCATTGGCCACCAATCTCTAGCTTGCATTTTGAAAAACAGTGGGCAAATTTTATTTTCCAAACTTTACAGCCAATATGCCTCCTCGATAGCGAAATGTATAGGTATTTTTCTAGTTTTTCTATAATTAAGCCTTTTAGCAGATTATAAATTAAAATAAACTTAAAAATAACCATTAAAAAAAAAAAAATGTTGCGCGGTGCACTCGAGCTATTTGGCTCGCACAGAATAGCGGTGCTACCTGTAAAATTTACAGACAGCGCCGCTACCGATGCTAATGGTAACCGCACCGTTTTCAGGGTGGTGCAGGAAGGCACCCCGAATAATTTTAAACTAAAAAGAAAAAAGAAAAAAGGTGGTGTGCTCATTTATCCAGGCACACCGTTGACCTCGGCAATCACACTGCAGTGCGTTGACTGCATTTTCCACCCCGATTTATGTCAGCGCACCACATTTTGCATTTCAAGAGGGTCAACGGTGCGGCCGGGTAAAAGACCGCACCGTCAACTTTTTCATTGCCATTAAGTTGGTGTGCTGACACGACTATACGCGCCAAGGTGTATATTTCAGTCAGTGCACCGCTATTCTGAATTATATGCAGTCCACGATGCTTGAAAAATAGACATTGACACCGAATTCGGTGCGGTATGTTTTATTACGGGCCCCGGGGACGGTGTGCTAAAATATTAGGACACACCAGCACTGGTGCATGACTGTTTTTATGGAGCACCGACTTGTATGTTTGTTTTTTTTTCAAAAAAAATTATATATGTATATTTATAAATACATTTCTGTTTTAATATAAAAAAAAATATTTAATATGGCAATGATTCAGAGAGAACAGGAGCAACAATAGCAACAACAAGCAGAACAATATGACATGATTCGCCAATGGGAGGCGAGAGAGAGGGAGAGAGATGGGTGGCCTCGCCCTATTACTGCAAATACCCAGGAGATCCTTAAGCAGGCAGGCCTCCTCAAGTTCTATGAGGAGGCTATTTCTGGCCTAAATGCCCATAGTGTGCTTTTGAGACATCTTATCGATAGGTGGAATGCCCACCGATAGGCTTTTCAGGTTGGTCCTGACCAGTGGTACACACACACTCAAGAGGAAATTTATTTTATTACAGGAATATCGAGGAGAGGGGTGGATTTTCCCTCATTCCCAGACGTGCCACCTGGTTGTGTAGTAGGAAGTCAGTTAGTTTACTCCCAAAGATACATTGGAGCACATGTTCTGTCTCCTTCAGAGTTTTAGGTACCTAGAGGTCAATTACGTATAGGTGCTTTTGGTAGATAGGACATGTAGTGCCTCTATATTATCGATTCGATCATTTCGCACAACACCAGTGACGAGCAATGCATTAGTTGCTTGATTTTATATTACACTCATTCTTTAGTACAACACCATGACTTGTCAGGTGGTCTGCCATTTTTTTGCGACAGTTTTGTACGACCTTAGATAGATGTCGTGCTCATGCACAAGGGAGGGTCAAGTTCCCTTTTGCTTCAGAGTTGTTTTGTTTATTTTTTGAGAGGTTTCCATAGATGATACCTAGTTTTGTTCGACAGCCTCGTAGGATGATGTTCGAGGCCCGGATGTGCATGTGGGGGCAGATGATGCCCAAGAGGGGAGACACTATGTTTCTGGCGAGGATATCACATGATTCGCTAGACTTACTAGCCAGCGTTGGCGGGCTGAATCCCTTCGTTATGGTCCCATGTCCTTTTGCTGGACTAGATTGGCAAGGGTGTCCCAACATCCTCTTCACTCCTGATGAGCTGCCAGATGATAGAGGTAATATTACTATTTTATTTATATTTATTCTAACATGTTCTTTAACTTGTTTTTATTAAATTGTGTAATGAAATTGTCTAATTATTGTTGTGTACTTGTATATATTTTGTAGACATTGGCTCTTTTATGGCGATGAGATGTCGAATCCACCACATGATTCAGGTATCGATCCTGATGATTATGATCAGGAGATGGTTGATGCACCGCTAGAGGATGAGGCCGGTGGCGTAGCAGAGAGACGTGCTGATCCTCATGCGCCTCATGGTGCACCGGTACCACCTTTTGCTAGGCGTGGTTGACCTGAGACCAGATATCGGATGGAGTTGGGCAGTCAACTCTGTGGATTGATTTCAGATGTGGGCATCAGGCCCACTCATTACAGAGAGATACAAGTCAATGATAGATTTGTATGGATGTGGAGAGGCATGCCACGTGACATGTATGACCTGATGCGGCATGTCGTAGGAGATACGATGGTTGTTAAACGATTGAGGAGGATTGTCCGTAGCTATAGGCGTAGTCGAGCTACGGTACATGATGGACAGTCCACCAACAGCGACTCAGATGCATCTCGTGATCATTCACCTCGTGGCGCACCTGATGATTAGCATGAGGCTCCACTGCCAGCATCTGACACTAGTCATCATGGAGACGAGGCTAGACCATCTGCCATGTCCAGTCAATAGCCTGCAGCATCCATCATGAGTACTAGTCATGATCATCATGAGCAGGCTGGACCGTCGACCGCCGAGGCTGCAGTACTATTGACTGAGCAGGCTGCCTCCACTACTACTGCGCCTCATATTGATCATGTTGTACTACCACCAGCGGATGTATCCATCAGTACTAGTGATCATCATGATCATGAGCAGGCTAGTCGACCATCGAAAGTCGAGGCTACACCCAGCTTTACTAAGCAAGCTGCATCCACTTTACTAGTGTTATTGATGTTGTTATACTACCACCAATGCCTGATCCATGACATGATTTATATTATAGTTGTATATTTTTAACATTATATATATATATATATATATATATATATATATATATGGTCCATGTATTTTATGTTCATGTTGCAGTTGTACTTAATTTTCATGTTGATGATAATCATGATGCGGCGCATATTGTTAGTCATGTTAGATATGTTCATTTAATTTTTAGCTTGCAGATAGATTTTTATATGTGATAGGCACATGAGTTATTTGACATTATATTGAGATGTATATTTGATGTTTGTGTTGTGATGATGTTAATATATAATGTTAATTTGATGTTAATTGAATGTGTTTATTAGTCGAATATGATGTTTGTATGATGGTTATCATGATCGTGATAATGTTTATTAATTAATTTAATATTATTAAATGACCATGATATTTATTAAATATTATGTCATGTCTGTAAAATATTTGTAAAATTGTAATTGTAATTGTAAATGTAATTATATGTAAAATTGTAAATGTAATCGTATGTAAAATTAAAATTGTAATTGTAATTCTAATCGTAATTCATGTATGTGAAATTAATGTAAAATTGTAATTGTAATTATAATTATAATTATAATTATAATTATAATTAATGTAATTGTATGTAAAATTTTAATTCTATTAATGTGAAAATTTTAATTCTATTAATATGAAATGATTTTATTAAAATATTTAAATTTGTAAATTTGCAAATAATTGTAAAATAACAAATCTAGAATAATACGAATTTTTGTAACATAAAGTTTAGAAAATAAAGAAAATAAATTCATGTACTTTATAATTATCATTATTTTATTATGATCTTACATACAAAAAAAAAAAAAAAAAACTTTAAAAAGTCTGGTGCGCTCATCATCCTAATAGGCCCCGGCACGTCGTATTAATACAATGCACCAGTACGTCACATTTCTGCACACCGAAAATGAAAAAAAGCAAATAAAAAAAATGCAACTCTATTTTGATTAAGTTAAAAAAGAGCGGAAATTTGAAAAATGGGCGGCAAAATATTTTCAAAAATATAATTTGATAAAATAATTCCTTAAATATGAAACACTTTTCATTATTTCACTATTTTTGCTAAAAAAATCCAGTCAGATTTTTGCAGGAGAGCACGAGGGTACTGTGGATGGCGAAATACGTTCGAACAAAAGTATTCAGAGAATCAGAAACCAAAACTATAGTGATTCAAACACTTTATCATATAATTTCAAACCACGTCGTGATTAAATTTAATTCTTTTTTTTTTTACTTTTTCTGCAGTTTTTTATTTTTTCCTGCAGTTTTATCCATTTTTACCCTGAACCCTTCATTTTTTTGTTTTTTCCCTTTCTTCTCCCTATTTCTGTGATTTCCTAATTAGGGTTTTTCATTGTAGATTGACGTCTAACCCACGAGACGACTTACATAGTCAGATCCCAATCCATTCATCCATTGAGTGAATTTTTGAAAAAATGGATTTTTCTTTATTGGTGCGCCCTGCGTATGCCACCGCACCAGTGCTGTGTATTATTACAGCACACCGCGCAAGTTCTGTGTCATAAAAAATTGAAAACATTTTTTAAAATCCGTGCGCCAAATCTGAAATAGGGCACCGGTGCTCTCTTTAACTAGGAAAGCATTGTATGGTGTATTACACTGTTTTTGCGGTGCGTTTATAATACCACACACACCTTTAGGTCTATTACACTGTTTTTGTGGTGCATTTATAATACCGAACGCACCATACGGTGTATTATACTGTTTTGCAGTGTGTTGTTAATATATCCACGCACCGGCGGCGGTGTGGATTTCATGAAAGGCACACCGGTGTCTCGAGATTTATTTTCTACCTTAAAATTTGAGACTTTATTTATAGATATATTAATGAATGATATGCTACAAGTTTCATATTGATAAAGAAATGACTGACAAGATATCAAGTAACAAAAATACTGTTAACACATCAAGAAAAGCAAAAAAGGCAAGTTCTTTGTAAATTATTTATAAAAAATATTATTTTTGAACTATATGTAACTTTAACTAAAATGTATTGTTTACTGTGTATCATGCAGAGCCACAAAATGGCGAAGCTCGATATGATTATTTCTGATCTACGACCAGAAAAGTGTAAAAGTTTAATGGAAAAATTGCAAAAAGATGAATCAGGTGAATGAAACAATAATATCGATCCAATATGAGTTTATTTTTTTAATTATCATTAATAATATACTTAAAATTGTTAGATAACATGTGTCAAACAATCTACTAATTCACATCGATTTAATTTTCTACAGGGACCAACAACTCAGAAAAGGAATGTTGTTCTAAGAAAAGAAAAAAAAAATAGAACTTGCAAATGAAAATGAATTGCTCCTTGGCTCATCTGGAGTGGTGCTGGAATTTAACGAAAGGGGAATTTTTTTTTACAAAAGTTTGAGGAATTTAGTGGAACGAATACAACAACATGCTTCAATGTAATATGTAATTATTGAATTTTTCGATCATTAGGTACAATAAATAAACAATTTAGCATTAAATATTAATTTTCAAGAATTTTCTTGCAGAAAAGAAAAGAAAATGGAACCCATTCAGCACATAAAACAGGACAACAAGGAAGAAAATGGTTGATCTCTAAGTTTGTGAGTAATTGTTACTTCCTTATAATAACTTAACTAGATTTCATTTTTGTATTTTTTAAGTTGTTTTACAAAAATCATCATTGAATGTCTTCAAACAGGTGCTAACATACAAAGAAGAATCATCAGACGAATTGATTGAAATTGGGTTAAATATGGGTTGTGAGTATATGTTGGCATATCATAATTTAATTGTGGAATTTGTAAGCATCTATCGATCTTGTTTTAATTAGCTCTTTCTATAATTAATAGAACAAAAAAATCTTTTATATTAAATATATGATTTGTTATGGGGTATAAAACTTGCAGGAAACAAAGTATGGAACTGCGCCAACAGATGAAATTTTGAAAGATGGCATGGTACATGGTTTTGAAAGAATGTGTATAGTTTATGAGTCAATTGTTGATATGGTACATCATTTTTCTTTTCGATTTACATCGATGTATATTATTTAATATTGGAATTTTCATTATTCTCACCAATTATATACACTCATTTCAGTTTTTTTTTATGTTTTTAGATGGAAAGTGAAGAAGAAGAAAATAATCAACGTCATGAACACAACATTCCTAAAAATCATCCAAGTCATGGAAGTAGCTCTAGTAGTGATAGTAGTTCAAGCGAAGAATGATGATCACTATGTAATTTGGATATCAAAGCAAGGCGTTTTATTTTTTGAAATATGTCTGTGAAATCAGACATTTTGTTTAATGTAATGGACATAGTGTCCCAATTGAAAGACAAAGGGATACGAATAATTGTCCCATTTTGTATGATAAAGATTGTCTTATATATATATATATATATATATATATATATATATATATATATAATCATAAAATATGTTTTAATTTATTCTATTGCGTTCTCCATTATCGTTCTCAAATGCACTAATAAAAATTTAATTCATATGAATATTGTTATAAGATTATATATATGTGTCGACTTTTGATGAATAATGAATTTAAAAAAACCACAATAATTCTGATATGATATAACAAATTAATCCAAATAGCACATTCAAATGCATTAATAAAAATGTAATTAATATGAATATTGTTATAATATGTGTCGACTTTTGATGAATAATGAATTTAAAACAATCACAATAATTGGATTGTCAGAGGTGGATTTTTCTTTTTAAAAAAATGAAAACCGGTGCGTTATGTGTCTATACGCACCGGTGCATTTATGATTTTATGGGCACTGCACTAATACCGATTCCAGTTATAAATATCGGGGCGTTTGTGTGATAATGCGCACTGGGGAGTTTATGTATCTATAAGCACCGATGCATTTGTAGATTCCATGTGCATCGCATGAATACCGATACCAATTATAAATCTTGGTTTCTTTCTGTGATATGGAGCACCAGTGTCTCATAAAGATACACACACCGGTGCGCTTATACAACCTATGGGCACCGCTCAAATCGTAAGACCAATTAGAACGGCCCAATGCGTTGTATCACCAACACCAGGCCCGGTGATGTTGTTTTCCTTAACGGCCTGGTGCATTCTCCTTAGACCACCCCAGTGTGCTGTCTACCGATACGCACCGGTGCATTAAAACCTGATAAGAGCACCGATGAAAAAACATTCGTAATAACCTCCGACCACCCATTTTTTTTAGTTGTGTTGAATTTATGTTAAAAGCTCTGCCAAAACCTCCATTACCATAAACGGATGTGGTAGAATATGTTTTTTTGACAATTTTGGCCAATTTTATAACACTAAAAAGCTCCTTTATAACCTCCCCTAGAGGGTCTTTTCCTTGTAGTGCTTCCACAACCTACAAGGTTGACACCACAAAAATTGGAAGAAAAAAGAGAAAAAGAGCTTTGTTACAGTTGTGATAGCAAATACACTAAAGGTCATAGGTGTGTTGAGAAGAAATTATTTTACATAGATTGTGAAGAGGAGGAAGAAAATGAACAAGAAACTTCAAAAGAAGAGGATATACACCAGGAACCAACCCTAGAGAAAGAAGAAATGAGCCCGACCATATCATGTAATGCATTAGTAGGAATTACCACTCCTAAAACTCTCAAGATAGAAGGACATATCAAGAAGAAAAAGGTAATAGTGTTGATTGATTTAGGTAGTACCCATAATTTTATTCATTGTAAGGTAGCCAAGGAATTAGATTGTTCCTACACCCAACACCCGAATGTCTACACCCAACACCAGAATTTCAAGTGATGGTTGCAAATGGAGGAACTATAAATTGCTCTGGAAAATTCCATAATATCAAGCTAACCATGGGGGAATATGTATTGTATAGTCCAATGCTTTCCATTCCAATGGGAGGTGTTGATGTTGTACTAGGAGTACAATGGTTATAATATTTGGGGACGACAAATTTTAATTTTCAAGAACTTTTCTTGATTTTTTTTCAGAAGGAAACAAAGTCGAATTACGGGGTATCACAGGGAAGCTGGGAAAGATAACAAGCTCTAATGTCATGACAAAGCTTCTGAAGAAAGAACAATGAGGCGTAATTTCATAATTATGCTCACTAGAAGTTCCAACATCAAAATCGTCTATTTCTCCAGATCTGCAAAAAGTCTTGGACAATCATTGTAAGGTGTTTGAAAATCCCAAAGGACTCCCGCCTATTCGTGATCATGATCGTGTTATTCATTTGATTCCAGGAAGTGTTCCTCCAAATATCAGGCCTTATAGATATCCTTATGTCCAAAAGAGAAAAATTGAACGTATGATTCCAGAAATGTTAGAGGATGGTGTAATTCAACCTAGTCAGAGTTATTTTTCTGCTCGAGTAGTATTGGTGCACAAGAAAGATGGATCATCGTGCATGTGTCTGGATTATAGGGAGCTCAATAAGCTCACTATTAAGGAAAAATTTCCCATTCCCGTGATTGATGAATTATTGGATAAATTACATGGAGAAATTTATTTTACCAAGTTGGACCTTCATTCAAGATATCATCAAATTAGAATGAAGACTGAAGATATTCCGAAAATATCATTTCGAACTCATGAGGGTCATTATGAATTTCTGGTCATGCCTTTTGGCCTTACCAATGCACCTTCTACATTTCAAGGGTTGTTGAATTCCATTTTCAAACCCTTCCTTAGAAAATTTGTGTTAGTATTTTTTATGATATACTAATCTACAACAGGCCTTGGAAGGATCATGTTCAACATGTTGTCAGGGTGCTCAAACTACTGGAGGAGAAACAATTATATGAAAAAACCTCCAAATGTTTCTTTGGATTACAAGAGGTAGAATACATGGGTCATATTGTATCTCATGAGGGTGTTAAGGCAGACCCTAACAAAATTAAATACATTAAGGAATAGAAAGTCCCCACAACCATAAAGCAATTGCGAGGATTTCTCGAGTTAACAAGGTATTATTGCAACTTTGTTAAGAATTATGGGAGAATAGTAGCACCTCTAACAACATTATTGAAGAAAGATGAATTTTCATGGAATCCTGAAGCAACTAAGGCCTTTGAACATATTAAAGATGTGCCTAGCACTGGTCTTAGCTATGCCAGACTTCACAAAAACCTTTATTTTTGAATGTGATGCCTTAGGAAATGGAATTGGTGTTGTTTTAATGCAAGACGGAAGACCCATTGCTTTTGAAATTCGTCCAATCAAAGGAAAGTATTTACATAAAGCTATTTATGAGAAGGAAATGTTGGCAATACTACATGCACTAAAGAAATGGCGACCTTACCTAATGGGAAGACACTTCGAGGAAAAAAATTATCATGATAGTCTTAAACAATTTTTGGAATAAAGACTATCTTCAGAAGATCAGCAACAAAAATGGGTCACAAAGATGTTGGGTTATGACTTTGAAATCATATACAAAAAGGGAAGCTAAATGTTGTTGCAGATGCACTCTTAAGAAAGGATGAAGCGGTGGAAGCATTGCTTTGTGCCATTCCTATTATCCAACCAGATTGGATAACCAAAGCAAGGGATGAATAGAAGAAGGACGAAGAAGTGTGGACACTCATTCAAAAGTTGCAGCAAGATCCTAGTACATCTGATACATTTAGTTGGAAAAATGATTCCTTATGGTGCAAAGATTTCTTATATCTTTGTAATAATTCCAAACTAAAACAAAAGATTATTTTGGAATTGCAAACTTCTCCTTTAGGAGGACACGCAGGACTTTTAAAAACTTACCACAAGGTGTAGAAATAATTTTTTTGGGATGGCCTTAAATCTGATATTCAAAATTTTGTGGCTGAATGTTTGGTTTTCCAACAAAATTAAGTTGAGACAATTAAGACCCCAGGTCTTCTACAACCTTTATCCATTCCAAGTCAACATTGGGAGGAGATTTCAATGGATTTTATCACAGGTTTACCTAAGTCCGAAGGAAAGAGTGTCATCATGGAAATAGTTGATAGACTTACCAAGTATGCACACTTTTGTACATTATCTCATCCATTTAAAGCAAGTACAGTTGCTACTGAATTTATGCAAAAAATTCAAAAGCTACATGGAAACCCAAATATTATTGTCAGCAATAAATATCCCATTTTTACTGGAAATTTTTGGACGGAATTATTTTCTTGTTTGGGTACTCAACTAGCTCATAGCTCATCTTATCATCCTCAATCCAATGGTCAAACTGAGCAAGTGAATTTTTTTTTGGAAGGATATCTTCGTTGTTTTGTATTTTATAAACAAACACAATGGGTCAAGTGGTTACCTCTAACTGAATGGTGGTATAACACTTCCTTCCATACTGCAGCAAAAATGACCCAATTTATGGCACTTTATGGATATCATCCACCATCCATCGAATCATATTTAAGAGAAAATTCTAAGGTTCAAGAAGTGGAAGATCACATTGAGCATCAACAACAAGTTCTCCAACTCTTAAAGGATAACCTAAATTTGGCGCAAAATCGAATGAAAAAATAGGCGTATCAACATCGCAGTGAGAGAAGTTTTGATGTAGGAGACTGGGTATTTTTATGGCTACAACCATACAAACAAATGTCCCTCAGGCAAGCTAATAAGGATAGTAAATTATCGCCAAATTACTATGGTCCTTACAAGGTATTGCAAAAGATTGGTAGTATGGCATACAAATTGGAGCTTCCTACTTCTTCACGAGTGCATCCAGTTTTCCATGTTTCATGCTTAAAGAAGGTTATAGGTGAAAAGCTTCCAGTTCAAAAAATATTGCCAGAACTTGATGAGGAAGGAAAAATTGTATTGGAACCCAAATCAGTCACGAAAAAAAGAACTCGACAGCTACGCAATCGATCAATTTCAGAGTATCTCATCAAGTGGACGAACTTACCCACTGAAGATTCTACATTGGAGGATGAGAATTTTATACAGAAGCATCCAAAGCTACTCAAGCATTGAGGATAACACCTTTTTGAAGGAGAGGGGCATGTTAGGTCCTTATATTACTAGTGTAGTCCCTTATTATTGTTAGTGTAGCCCCCTTATTGTTATTTTTGTACCCCTGTAGCCCCCATATTGTTATTATTGTGCCCTTACATTATTATTGTTAGGTCGACTAGGATTATATTGTGAATGCATGGACTCCTATATATAGAAGGAGGTTTTTTCAATTGTACCATTCAATAATTTTTCATTTATGTAATATAAAGGAGGTTTCCCCCTCGAATTGGCTTATTTCTAAGGCGTTGATCTCTCTTTTCTTCTATTTTTGGAGTTGGTTTCATAACATATTTTTTTTTACTGAGTTATTTTTGTTCAAATTGGTTGCGCAATTGTTTCCTACTTTAGATGAATGATAAATTAATGTATCTATTACCTTCGATCTTTAATAATATGTATTAAGGAAAATTAAGGGGATTGTGAAGTCTATTTTAGCGTGCACACGAGGTATTTTGTGTAATTGACCTAATATGTCTGGTTAGGGATTCTTTTGTGAAGGTCTGATTACAGTTGTTTTATATTTGAAGACACGCACACCATTTAATTCTCTCTCAGGGTGTGGAAACCTAGCTCCAACCGCCCCCATACTGCTTCGGGTGAGACTTTCACTTATGCAAGTAGGTCACTGCCGAAAGGGCCAGTAGTACGAAGGTTTTTTTGGTTAACCTTAACTCCGAACCTGAGTCAGGACCCCTTAAGCCATCACTTAGCTTGATGTAACATTTGTAATGAATAAATTTCTCAAAAGAAAAAACCATCATGAAAACATGACAATATAACAACCATACCGCTTATTGGAGCTTTATAACTTAGCTCATGATGGTATTTAGAATATAAACCATACATAAATATGTACAAATACAAAAAAATCTTTGCCTCAACCGGAAAACAATGAATGATGAAAATACCACATCTGATCTACCATCTCCTGTGTAGCTTATTCGGGCCTAAAGTGCTTCCATTTCAATTTAAATTTATCTATGGCTCTCTTCCTGAGCATGAGTTGTTTCTTCTTGAATATGCACCAAGGTTGCGACTGGAATTATCCTTCTTTCTCCACTTGCAATACAGAACAATCAATAACATGATCAATATCATTTATATACCTTTGAAGTAATGAAACATGAAAAGCGTCATGGAACTTCATTGTTGGAGGCGGTGCAAATCGATAGGCCACTGATCTTGTCCTCTTAAGGATCTCAAAAGGCCCGAAATACCATGGTGCCAACTTGGCACATGATTCAATCCTAAAGGAGCTCCTCTTGGGCTTGACGTGCAAATACACATGCTCCCCAACCTAAAACTCCTTAAATTCCATGTGTTGGTCTGCATAACTCTTCTGCATGTCATGTGCTTCCTTTAGATTCTTATTTATGACCTACATTTCCTATTCCATATCTACCAACATGGCAAGTCCAATAAGTACCCTATTCACTGGATCACTCTAGTTGATGGGAGTATTACAACTCCGCCCATATAGTGCCTCGAAAGGACTCATCCACAATGAATCTTGATAACCATGGTTGTATGCAAACTCAACCAATGGAAGGTTGTCCTCCCATTTCCTTTACTGGTGCATTGCATACATCCTCAACATGTCCTCCAGGATCTTGTTGACCCTCTATGTCTGTTCACATGTCTCTGGATGATAGGTTTTATTGAAGGCAAACTCTTTCTCTAAACCTGGAAACAACCCTTTGAAAACTTGGAAGTGAACTTGGCATCCTTGTTTGACACAATCTTCTTCAGAACACCATGTAATCTCACAATATGCCTTATGAAGACTTGTGCTACATCACTAACTGAATATGTAGTTTTCACTAGAATGAAGTGAGCCACCTAGCTCAACTTGTCGACCACAACCATGATAGAATCATGTGGCCTCATTGTCCTTATAATACCTGTAATAAAATCCATGGAAATGACCTCCCATTTCCATTCTAGAATTAGAATAGGTTGTAGTAGACCACCTGGATTCTTACGTTCTACCTTTGGCTACTAACAATCCAAACATCTAACCACGAACTTTGCCACATCCTTCTTCATATTTGGCCAATAGTAGAACTTCTTCACCGTCGTAAATGTATTATGATATCTTGGGTGAATCGAGTATGGATTGACATGAAATTCCCTCAAGATAAGCTTCTTGAGCTCACTTTCATCTGACACTTAGATCCTGTACCTAAATCTCACCAAACTATCTGTCGTGAGATGATAGTCTGCATTCCGATCATATGTGTCTACACCTATACTTGTACCTGTACCTGTGCCTTTAATCTTTTGTAACCTATGTCTGAGCTCCATATACATTTCATCCTACTGACCCTCCACTAATATCTCATCCTATAAGTCTATCCCATAGGAACACATAGTTGCTATATGATTCACTTGTACTTTCCTATTGAGAGGATATGCAACCCTATTCTCCTTTCTCTTGATGTATTTGATCTCGAAATAAAACTCATGAAGGGAGGCCAACCATCTAGCTTGCCTAGCATTCAAATTCGGCTAGTCAAACAAATATCTCAAACCATTATGATCGGTCATCAATAAAAATCTCTTACCAAGAAGATAATGTTAGCACAATTCTTTTCTAAGTCAAGAGTCCATTTTTTTTTAATTTTTTTTTAGGATTAGATTTTGAAAATTTAAATTTTTTTTTGGTCGCTACCGAAATTTCTGGTAGCACCTTTTTTTAGCCTTTCGGGCAGTCTCTTATATTCCTGTTTCTGTCTATTTTTCTTTTATTTTGATGCTGCCGGAAATTCCGAAAGCATCCCCTGTTTTTAAAAATAAACGAAAAATCACATCCACTTTTTCAAGCCACGTGTTGTAGTGTAAATATGTTTCGCATATTTTTTTTAAATGTTTTATATCTTATGATATGAGTCATATACGGTTATTTTAGTTGAAGTGAAGTCATGATATACGTTAACACTTAGGTGTCAACCTATAGTAATACAACCAACCATTAATCTTGTCCTGTCTGTTGCTCCAAGTCAGTTAATCTCATGTCAAATTACGTGTTTTCCGAATGGAGGAGATCGTGGTCATCAAACTTAATGCAATGACTGTTTGGCTGGTCGCACAATAGTGCTACTAGAAATTTCGGCCAATAATCAACAAGATAGAGGAGGTGACTTCCAGTCACAGATCCGCTTTCCTCAAGCCATCTGTAGCATTCCAAACGAAGATACACAACCAACTGAAGGTAATAATGGCTATCACATGGTGCACACTATGGTCGGGAATATTTTACATAATGAAATTTGATTTGCATGGGGTGATCAACCAGAGTTTCTGTTTTAAAACCATCAAAAAAGCAGGATCATTGTCATTTGATATTTTAGTTGTTGGAGATCGAATTTATTTAGAGTTGCAGTGTGAGGAGGAGTCTGGATTTCAGATAGGATTTCAGAAGGAAACACAAGTAACACCTGTAAGGTGAAACTCTTCCAGCTCTGCCACCTATTAGTTTCAAGAGACAGAGTCATTAATTTCTGAAGATGACTAAAGTAGGTGGGAAAATAAAACAAACTAAGCCACAGGGTGCAGACCTAGTGGATGCAAATTAGAGGGTAAGAAGCTTGTTTATCCAGGCAGGGTGGTATTCTCTGTGCACCAGGTTAGGGAGCTCTCACTCGGGAGTTGCTCAAGAGTTTGAAAACTATTTCAATGGACAAGAAGCCACAGTCTATGGTCTTTCATTGTAGGTTTTGGAAGAATCCATTACTGAAGCATTTAACCTTCCATGGGAAGGAGAGAGGTGGTTTAAAGGTAAGGTTGTCACAGGAGGAGACCTCAATAGTTTCCTCAAGGATGCACATAGATATCCAAATTGGTCCAAGGGAATTCCAAGCAGCTATCTTAAAATTGACTAGGCAAGATTTATTAAACTTATCAAGATATACCTCACTTGTGAAAGGAGGAATACAGTTGTGTTTCTTTATAATATGAGGTTTATTTTTCATGTTGTAGATATGATGACCTTAAATCTGCCATACTTCTTGCTGAATAGTCTGACAAAGATGTCAGCAATGGTGCAAACTCACACTGCTATTTCAAAATATAGCTTGTATCATCAAGCTCTCATCAAGGTTCTAGTTGAAGAAGAGTTAAGGAAAATAAATCAAACCTAGGATCATTTCTTGTTTTACAGGGCAGGCCAACTTGCACCTACACTTCCAGTTTCACAACCACACCCTCAGCCTGCAAAAAGAACCAAGTGGAAGGCCAAGAAGGAAAAAATCTATAAGGCAAAGGGCAAGAAAGAAAAGGTTTCTACTATTAAGGCTGAGAGAAATTTGGAAAAAGGAGAGATCTCCTCAGCAAATAAATCCAAGTCTATGAAAATGGTGCCCCATGTTCCTCCTTTTCCTAATATCTACACTAGAGCCCGAAGAGGAAGGTTTACAACTGCAAAGAAATATAAAGGGCAGATGCTACCAAAAATTCTGGAATCAAATATTCTGCAGAAGATGCAAAAAGAGCATCAGCCTACAAAATATGATGAAGAAATCCTCAAATATGTTGGATATGAGATCAGTAGTACAAAGAAGAAAGAAGAAGCCAATCCTATTGTTGGTACTAGAAAGAGGCGTACTAGAGACAACAACAAGTTTAGGCTTAAGTCCAAGCCTCTACACAGTCCAAGCTTAATGACAGAGGTCATTGATATTAAAGGTAAATCTGAAGGGTCAAAGACAGAAAAATCCATGAAGAAAAACAAAAACAAAACCCCTTCAGAGCAGCACTCAAAGACCTCAAAAAGAAGAAAGATACAAAAGGGTTATAAGGAAGAGAAAACCACTGTCAAGGAATAAGCCACAATAAAAACTAGATCCGGATCAGCTGCTGACAGCAAGATAGACTTGGATAAGCTTGTTGAAGCTACAACCCACATAGAAGGAAGGTAAAAAGGTTTTTACATACAAATACTTTTTTTCTTATCAATCACAATTTTGAACAACAGCTTAGATGTCAAGGAATATAAGTCTGCACAAGATTTTCAACATTTTTTTATGTGCTTTTTGAAAAAGAAACAAAGTGCTACAAAAAATTCCAATAGCATTTCAATTTTTGTGAAGTTACAGGTTTTTACCGGAATTTCCGGTAGCGCTTATTAACTGAATTTTGACACATGTCAGCAAATTTTGAGCCAGTTAAGAAAGGATAAGGAACCATAACCAAATGGATATAACAAGTGATGGTGAAAGGTGGTTATGAGTTTGTTGGAGGTCTTATTAAATGGAGATATATGGTTATTTAAAGACCAAAGACACAAGGAGACAAATCAACAAAAAAAAGGGGCAGCATGACAACACACTCAGCATTTCAACCCAGATTTATTCTCTTCTTTCTTCTACATCTGTCCTTTCAGTTAGATTTCGATGGGATATGGCTGTAATGTATTTTGACACCTATGTAATGTTAGGAGTAATGTTTCCTTATTTTTATAAGAGATGGTTTTGGTGCCTCTCTTGCTATATATACCATTTGTAAATACCATTTCCACATTGGATGTTGGTCTACCTGAAGACTGAATATAATAAAAAGCCTTTTTTACTTCATGCTGGAGGATTTTGTGACTCAAGGAACATCTAATGTATGGCATGTCTTCTTTTTTTGTTAATTTATTCTAAAATATGAATTGCAGCAACTAGTAATGTGTGAGTGAGAAATTGATAAAGGATTTAATAGTAAGTTATCTTCTTTCAATTTTCTATAAATTATATGTGTGTTATAGAACATGTCAGTGAAGATTTAGTAAAGGATTTGTGGAATAATTTATACATGCAACCTATTTTCTGAATGTTGTTCACTTTGCATAAACAAAGTTTGTGTAAAGAGCCATCATCATAGCTTTGTGACTGATTTAGGATAGGAATATTTCCTAAAATAGGTACTACCTATCCATGTTCTTCCATTTGTTACACTTTGCTCCCTATACTACAAATTTACCCATACAATTTATACTTGCCACAACTTTCCAAATGCATGGAAGTTTTAAAGAATCTAAAAAAAATCATTTCAAAATATTTGAGAAGCCATCCCACAACTCCAAAAACCCTTTTAAAATTTGAAATGAACTATGATGTGTAAGGCTTACTCCTTATGTAGTTAAGGAGTGACTCCTTGCACTAAAATCTTTGGCGTCATTTCCAGAGAGGAAAATTGAAGTTTATCCCTGGGTTAATGACAAAGTTATAAGTCTAGTTATTAGGTGTACAGTTCCAGTTGTCTTTTTAGACCGCTTTACACCTGGCGACTCCATTGTTGAAGTTATGGATCCTAGAAGAACTAGAACCAGGGCTAACCCATATTCCCCTTTGAGAATCCTAGTTTATGAGCCTGAAAAGCTAATCAAGAAAAATAGTAAACGAAATTTTGCTGCCTCAACTAATTTTTTCTCGAAGGTTGTCCCTAAAGAATTCCAGCAAATTTTATCCCATGTTTTTGTAGAAAATCTGGCACCTCCCTTGTTTTTCCAACCAACAAATAGTCTCTACATCACAATTTGGTACTTCATCATCTGTTGTTCACAATCCACCAATTGTTGTTCCAAAAATCCCAAAAACTCACACAATGGCAGGTCCAAACCCACCCCCTAATTGAATGGATGCAATTTTTGCTACAAGGTATGCCCCTTTTGTTTTACCTTAGCCTATGAATGCATTACCTATAGGAGATTATCTCAAGTACATGCTTAAGTTTAGTGGTGAGGGAGAGGTAACAACTGAAGAATAGCTTGTTGATTTTTATGCCTATGCTGAGAGTATGAATATTGAGCATGAATATGTCTAGATGAGTGTTTTTGTTCAGAGTCTTGAAGGTGATGTTAAGAAATGGTTCAGATCCACCAGCTTCTGCGATGTCATCCCTTCTGTGGCTAGATTTATACTTTGCAGGGTCTAATTCAAGTTCTTAATGGCTGCATCCAGGTCTTGAGACAACTTCATTTCCTTGTCGGCCCATGTCTTCATATGCTCCGTCGCGATCTGATTCTTCCTAAGGAGATCCTCAACTTCGTCACGTAGAACTTGACTTGTCTGCAGGCGGGCTATGCACTGAGCAGGGATGAAATTGGGCAAGGCCTCCTGGAGGTCGTCAAACGCCTTCTCCTTGGCGCGCAACTCTTGAGAGATATTTTTGACTAGTGGGTCTATTTGCACAGAGGTCCACAACCCCATCGTTGTTTCGAGCAACATGGATCCCTTGTTACCATTGGTATTTATGCTTTCATATGCTTCTTTCACCAAGGCTACTCGTTGCGCATGCACCTCCGGGGAGTCTCTAGTTGCAGCTTAGCTTGTAGTGCAGTGATTTTCTGCTCGAATTCTACCTTAATGGTCTGCACTTCTGACTGGGATGCCTTCAATGCTGCAGCCAAGCTTTCAATTTTGACCTGTGGTGTGGCGGATGCAGGAATGGATACCTCAAGAATATCACCAGACATCTTGTCGATCAAGTGTTCCAAATCTGCACGTTGAGCCACAACAACGTGTTGCACTATCTGTTCCTGTAGTGTTTCTTCAGTTTTAGCTACAACCGTTTGTTCTGATTCACTCAACTGCTACTACATGCACGATTCCCTGCACTACAGCTTCTCGGAGATGATAGTTTGGATAGCATGTAGCTTTCCACTTGGAAATTAGAAAGATTGATCCTGACCTTTGGGCAGGTCTACACCTATGCGTGCAACTCTGGTTGTTCCACTATAACTGTTGTGCCCGGGAAGGGGTAGATTATACCGTCTGATGTGGCTATGACCATTGTTGCAAGTAGGCTCTCTTGAATCAACCTCTCTTGATTCATAGTCATAGGACCTACAATCCAGATTGTAAGGCTTCAACCACTGCCTTGTACTGCTCTTCCATGGAAATCCATCTATCTTTAGAAACAAAAGCAATTGCGTCTGCAATTTTTTCCAGGTCCTCTTTTGTCAGAGTGACCTCTTCTGTTCCTCTAGCCTTGGAGCCTTTTCTATTTTTCCGTGGGCCCTTGGGGAATAATGCACCTCTCTTTGTACCACGTAGAGACTCCATGCCATCACCATCTACCTCGTCGATACATCCAAGGTCGAGATCGGCTTCTTTGCCTAGATCTGGCTCTGTGTATTTTTGTTCTGTAGCATCCTTTTCTACGTTTGTCTCTACATATTTTTCAGTGCCTGTTCCTACATCTTTTTATGTGTTTTGCTCTGCCTCCTTTTACTTTTCTCTTGGCGTCATATATTTTCCCGAAGTGGATGTTGTGACAAGCTGGGTGGAACCGAGCCCAACTTTCCATGTTGCCGGGCAGGTCGCGATGACCTAATCTATCTCTACTTCAATGACCATGAAGGGAAGGTTAGACCATGAAGGGTAGGTTATACCACGCAGGATCATTGTGCACCCATATCTGCACATGGTTCATGGTAACTTGAAACTTAGTAATGATTTTGTACTTGTCATACACTGCAGGGGATATTCATGGTTGCGAGTGTATTGCTACTGCTAGCGCACCCTAAAAAAGAACCGAGAAGATTTTATTTTATTTTAGACGCTTGGGATCAGAGGAATTCCACAGATTGGAGTAGCACTCCCCTTCGCATACGCCAGGCTACACTTCCAGGAGGATTGTATCCGTTGGAATCCCCCATGCTATTAGTGTAATCAACAGCACTAGCCAGGAGTAACAAAATTGTTTTCCTTCCTCTTGCGCTTCATGCACATTCTCCAGGAATTCCTCGCAGAGTTATTGGGACCAGTTGTAGCTGACCCCCTTCTTGAATTTTCCTGGCGAGGTAATCACATGCGCAGGGACTATTTTTTGTTAGCACTTATGCATCAGCTTGCATCCTAGGATTAAGGTTCCTAGGCACACACCCAGGTCTGCAATTGTGTGTACCAAGAATCCTCTCTTGTCTCATGCAACATGGTAATATTGTTTTACCTTTGTAGCCACCTTAAGCTCATTTCTCTTTCTAAAATGAGCCATGGGATGGGGTCCCTTCTTGGGCAGGCTAGTGATCCGGTAGATCAGTACAACGTCGATCAAAATGCATCCCTGTATCCATAGTCATCCATCATGTACAAATGCTAGTAGCTAGCGCATGCAAATAGTGGTGATAGGGTACCTCCCAAAGTGTGGAATCCTCAGAAAATTTAGGATCCCGGAATTTCTTAGGCAACGTGTCCACGACATCAGATAAACCTTCACCACATCATCATAGAGCACTCGCTCCAAGTAGTACTCCGGTTCTAGCTCGGGGATCTTTTCCTCGTTCACCAAATCATGATCATTGAACTTGATGCTTAGGATCTTTCCAAACACATCGTAACCAAGGGGAACATCTTGCGGGACTAGAGGCGTATGAAGGTAGTCCCATGTTGAGTCTACATTCTTCAGCGTGCGCACAAAGTGTCTACGCGGCTTGACATACGGTGGCCACCATGAGATGGGCTCAATGAACGTAGCCTCCTCAATGGCGCTCATTGGTCTCTTTGAAGGGTCACATATAGGTGACCTATTCTTAGTAGCCTGATGTGGGGATTTCGCATTCTTTGGGGAGGTCTGTGGCTTCAAGGAGTACCACCTTCATATTTTTCCTTTTCCCTTATATGGCATGGGCATGAATTCTTAAACCTCAGATATTACTTCATGGACATCGTCTGACCCTGGCTCAGTCGATACTATGAAGGGTGCAGAGTGCTCCTTAGTATGCGTGCTCTCCAAATTGGTGGCCACCATTCTTGGGAGAAAGATGAAGTTTGGATTTTTCATGTCAAATGGGGTCGCTTGACCAAACATACAATGCTCGCAGACAAATTTACAATGCAATTTATGGATAAGCTTAGGGCACAATGTACTCATAAAGAAAAGGAACCAAATATGACCTGTGCCCTTTCTTTTATAGGAATTCCAAGTTGAAAACGGTCGGATCGTCATTAATTGAAACTTACCTCTATAAAAATGGTAAAAAATCCCCTAAGATCACCTCATTAAATGAAAAATTACTTTTTCACCTAGTTTCATTGTTCCAATGGCTAGTTTCTTTGCCTGTGTATCACCCCTGTGCTCCTATCGCACATGTCTGTGCCTTTCCTTTGTGTTGTGTGCATACCACGAGATTCTTATGCTCCAACCATATAGTCATTTGGTCCACACAGGATTGTCCCTATATGGCTTAAGATGGCTTCCATTGAAATATCTGGGCAGATTCTCACCACGCAACATGGTCAAGCGCACCGTGCCTCCATCAGTGATTTCCTTCACAATTTATGGCCCCAACCATTATTTCCTAAACTTACCTGGGTGGCGAGAAAACTGACTGTCGTATAACAAGACCATGTCTTCCTCCTTGAACACCATTTTCCTTATGTGCCTATCATGCCAGGCCTTTTCGCACACCTTCTGCACTTGCTGATGGAAGTTAGCAATGAATTGATCCTCTTTTAAGGCAACCATTTGTGCCAGATGTTCCTCCATGATGTTATGCTCAACCATACTAGTGAATTTTGTGATGCGCAGGCTTGGGAAAATATAATCCATTGGAATGATCACTTCTTGCCCATATACCCTCTTGAAAGGTGTTTTCCCAGTCAACTTCTTTCATGTGGTCCTATAAGCCCATAACACAGAAGGTATGTGTACGTCCCAATCATTCCGATTGGAATTAAAGATATTTGTGAGCGCATTCTCCAAAATTTTGTTGAAAGCCTCTATTGTGCCATTTTCTTGTGGTTGATATGGGTTACTCTTCTAGTGATGGATTTGAAATTCCTTTTTCAGAGCTTCAATGGTTTCATTATCAAAGTGCGTACGTCTATCAGTCATCAGTATCTTCGGGCATCCAAATCTAGTCAAAATATGTTCAAAAATGAAGTGTGCCACAATTTTTGCAGTACAGTCCTTAACTGCCTTATATTCTGCCCATATGGTTACAAATATATGGCAGTGATGATATAGCGCGCTCCAGTCTTCTTCCCTGGAGGATTGATAGGTCCAAAAAAATTTATAGCCCATTTATCAAAGGCCTACAGGTCCATCTATGGATGCAGAGGAATTTCATCTCTGCGCGAGGGCTTCCCCATTCTCTGACATGCATCATAGGCTCGACATTATTCATGTGCATCGATGTGCAGTGTGGGCTACCATAACCCAGCACACAACACCTTCTACGTAGTAGCCTTCCAGGCATAGTGGTCTCCTTCCATCTCTCCATGAGCCTCAGCCAAGATATCTTGTCTCTCATGTTCCAAAAAATATCTTCTCAATACTTCGTCTTCTCCCATCTTATACAACTGACCAAAAATCAGGGTAAAATCAGCAGCGCGCGCAAGAAAATCCTTCTTTTGTTGCACCAAATAATCAGGAGGCATGCTTCTAGTGGTTAGAAAGTGAATAATATCTACAAAGTGCTCACCAACCACCTTGATAGAAAACAACTGCGCATTAGGTAACACCTCCTTTAGACTAGTTTGTTCTTCCCAATTTTTTATGCGTGACAAATGATCGGGTCCAACATTGAATCTTATAGGCTTCAAAATGATTTCAATGTCATACTCCTGAAATAACAACAACCATCTGCAAATATTCCCCCCCAACACAAGCTTATTGACCAGGTATTTCAACGCAGAATGATCAGTGGACATTTTGAGGTGTCCTCCTAGCAGATAGTGCCTATATTTTTGCAGAGCATAGAACATGGCCAATCCTTCCCTTTATGTGGTTGAGTAGTTGCGCTCTGCACTAGAGAGCTTCCTACTAGAAAAATAAACAGGGTGATCATTGTATCCTTCTCTTGGCTCTGCTAGAACAACCCCAAGTGCTATACCAGATGCATCCACATGCACATGAAAAACGTTAGACCAGTTTGGGAATATCAGGATAGGTGTAGTGACCATTTTCTCCTTTAGCAGCTCAAAGCTCTTTTGACATTCCTCATCCTAGAAAAATGACACATCCTTCTTTAGTAACTTCTCCATTGGCAGAGTGATAAGAGCATAGCCCTGAATGAAATTCCTATAATATCTAGTGTGTCCTGGGACGGAGCGCAATTGTTTCTCATTAATGGGAACTTCTAGGTTGATGATAACTTCTATCTTGTTTGGGTATACCATCAATCCTTGTTGAAACACTATATGCCCCAAAAAATTTCCAAAAAGCATGCAAAATATACATTTGTTCAGGTTAAGAGAAAATTGGTGCTTCCTACAAGTGTCAAGCATCATGCAGAGGTTTGACACGTGCTTCTTTACCAACCCAAACACTTTCCAATCATCAAAATACACCTCCAAAATTTATGCATGAATTATTTGAACACAACCACTACCACATGCGAGAATATCGCAGGTGAATTCTTCAATCCAAAAGGCATGACAATGTACTGGAAGGATCCCCACTCTGTTGCGAAGGTGGTCTTGTTGCGGTCTTTAGGTGCAATTCTGATCTGATGATACCCAAAAAATCCATCAGTAAACGAATAAGCCTCTTTTCCTCCCACATTATCCAGGATCTCATCTGAAAATGGAGGAGGGAAGGGGTTGTGCACACAAGCATCATTCAGCTTGCGCAGATCTACATAAATCCTTATCTCCCCTTTGGTCTTATTTTCTTGAATCACCATTGGGATCACCCAATCAGACTGTTATATAAGCTCAATGATGCCTGCAACCACCATCTTTTATAATTCCTCTTTTACCTTTTTCTTATATTTGGGATTCAATCGATATGGTCGTTGCTTGACAGGACACGCATCTAGTTTCAACATTATCTTCATAACACCTAGGTCTCCTAAAATTTCTTTGAGCTCAAAGAATTTTGTAGGAAACAGGTCATGATACTCTGTCAGCAGCTCTGCAATCTTCCCTACTGTATCATCATCCTAGTAATCCCTAATTTTGGCCAACTTGGGCTACTCTTCTATCCCAATGTTGACTTCCTTTAACTTCAAAAGTTTTGTTACATCTACCATTCCCGATGAGGGCCCTACAACTACGTGATCCCCTTCACACTCAGGGATGTTAACATTTCTTGGATCATATTCATTATCTTGTATTAACAGGTTCCTACAGTTGACAATGTCCAACATCTACGCGTTCCATGCTAGCGCAACACATTCCCTTCAAGGTCAGGAGTCATCAAATACAAGAGCATCTATGTCATGTATAGCTTCATATAATTCTTCTGATCCCCCAACCAAGCTAAAGGTTGATAGGAAATCATCATTCATTGTAATAAAATGATGAGTTCCTTGGTGCATCTTCATTTCTAGATACCAAGTGGTAGGTACCGGCCCCAACGAATGAATAAACATATGAACCCACCCGTTCCAAAAAGTTTCTTCCAAACTTCCACCCACATGGCCAAGTTCTTGCACAGGTCCCCCTAACCATAGAAAAGCTTAGTTGGTCTAGTAGCAGGAGGCTCAAAGCACAACATCATCATTTTGCTACATTCCTCCCAGTCCTTAAATACTCTCCTGTACTTATCCCACCAATGCACTGGGGTCGCGTGCATAGCTAGGTCAAGCACCCAAAACCTTCCTTCTTTTGGGACAACATTTTCCAATTATTTCAAAAATACTATGACACTACCAAAACCATAAAAATAGGGTAGTTCTCTTACCTTTGAGGAAATGCATCGAAATTTTTTAGTGATCTTGAGGCAATGCAGCGAAAAAACATCATGCAACCGATTCTGCTAGTTCTCCATCTCTCCATTCAAATCTGAAAAACATGAACTATCCTTCTCCCAATTCAGCATTCCATCAGTTTTAGGGTTGATCGAATCCTCGTCCCCCACAGTAAGCTTGTAGATATGGTCGACATCATCTCCTTTGTGCATGGGTTTTGTATATCTTTCTCCTTTTGTCGGGTCTAGTGGTATGATCATTGGTTTTGTATATCTTTCTCAAAGATCATGCTTATGCGCTTTAGGTTGATGATGCCTCTTATATCTATGGCCCAATCCAATCCAAACAATGTAGGGTATGGGTCTGCATCATCCACAATTTATATCACTTCAAAATCTGCATGTACCTTTACTCCAACAATGTCTACCAGAACTAGTGGAAGTCTTCCAAGCGAAATGATCTTTTACTGATTGGCCATATGTAGCTGAATGGTGGACCATTCTAGATTTGGTTATCCCATCTTCTGCCAGGTTTGTTTGGGTAGAACATTTGCATCAGACCCTAGGGCCAGGATGAATTGATCCATCCCATACTCTCCAATCTACATAGTCATGTGCATCTCCTAACTATTTCTCTTCTTGTTCTTATAAATATTATTCACAACCTTAGTCTCAATTTGAGGTACTTATTTTCCCGTGCAGCTGTCTATCAGGGCCTGAATATTATCTACTTCCTTCTGATTTCATAATAACTTAATACAGGCTTGTAGGAATGGTTTGAATTCATCATCAATCTTTGGTTCCATGGTAGACTTTGATCTAGACGCTCCTGCAGCAGCAAAATACTTCCCGGCTTCAATGAAAGTCTCATTTTGCTTCTACAGGTTGAGTTCTTATTTCTTGTCAAACGCCTTTCTGATCAGTGGCTCTGCATCACCCCTCTTTTCTTCATCTCCTCCGGTGTCAGCACTACTGCGTGTAATTTTATTTACACTCAGACCATCGTCGTGAAGTTCAAATTTAACCATTTGTATGTTTTGCGTAGGCGTCTGCTATTGCTTTTCCTGCATTCTAGAAATTAACATAGACAATATTCAATTACATGATCAAGTTTCCTACAATACATGCAAGATTTTCATGTATGATTTGGGTAGTCACATGAATAACGTCTAGCATCTCCACAGTTATAGAAAATTAATTTCCCTCTTCGCTGACCTACATCTCCACCTCTTCCCCCTCCTCTTCCTCTTGCTCAGGATCCTCCTCATCCAGAGGGAGATGCTGGCAAAGAAGGGTCGGCCTGCACTCTATAGCATGGAAAATTTTAGGGGCTAATATTCATATATGGTCTAATTTTCCATGTCTTTTCCAAAAAATGATTCGCTAATTTCTGTTTTTTATATAAAATATTCGCCCAAATTTTACAATATAAAATTATTTTAACTTAAAAATCGCCAACATTATATAGAGAGTATATAGAAAATAATTATAAATTTGAATAATTTTACAAATATATAAATAAAAACTTTATACTTTTCATATTAGGGACTAGTGAGATTTTTCAAGGTTTTAAACTTTAAAATAATTTCCCATCCTTAAAATTTTCCCTGCTCTATAGAGGTTAGCATTGTCTGTCATTAGGTCAAACGTTCGGCAATGGTGCTCTTCATGACCAACTGAAGAGAAAAATTTGCACCATTGTTGCTTCAGATCTAGCACATAGCTTCCTAATCAAGGGCAATGGTATGTATCATGTCGTTGAGCTACCCTACAATCAACACACCATAGTGTGGGGGTACTTGGCTCTGCAGCATCTTTGGGGCATAGTGGATTCGGTCCCCCTGCTTGCATGTAATCCAAGAATAGAGTGCACTGATCTTTGGTGTGGCCTGAACTTTTACAAGCATATGCACCAGACATCTACACCAACTTCTTTACCTCGATCTCTGCATATGTTCTGAATTTCCAAGTGCATAGCCTCCAGTTTACTTTGAATTTGCAGCGTTCCGAATTGAGCGTATTCTCTAGGCACAGCTTCCAATTTCATAGCAACTTCTAGAGCTTCGGCATGCGAATCAATATTCTATTGACCCATAGCCCCGCACATATGTGGCAAGAGCATGGTGATCAACCATTCCTTATGCTACTTATCATCGTAAAAAAATACTCTTTTGCTGATGGTGCATTTCAACCATTGATCAACTTCCCAAACTGATTCCTTCAGCCCTTGTTTGATATCTTTTAATTCTATCACACACTATCAGTAGGAATTTGACTTCTTGAATTTTTGTTTCAAAGCATCCTTAATCTGCACAAGAGTGGGATCAATGTTATGGGATAGATATCCCATGAACCAATCTAAATCACGACCTTCGAATACCATAGCCAGCTACGCTCTTTTGACAACATCAATATTAAAATTTTGCATAGTCCACACTGCATCGGCCATAAACCAAAACTTATCCATATCCTCATCTACAACACCTTGAAAGGTGGGTAGCTTCATATGCACAACCATATCTTCTGCAGGTGGTGGGGGTGGTGGGGTAGGAGATGTCTTACCCCTATGTGAGTTTGGCGGTGGCATAGCAGGAGGGCTACCTTTGGCATGCATAGACTCACTACTCTCTATATCAGGTGAATTTCTCAGAGGTTTATATATAAATTTTTCCCCTCTCTGATTGACCAGATAATATTTTCCACTACGCGTAGTACTTTCTATCTTATCAAAGGTCATTCACTCAGTGTGGATGCACAAAACACCCTTTTCATACAATAGCATCTTAATCAACAGAGGCATAGAGCCTATGAATTTACCTCTCAATCCCTTGAAAATCTCCTTTCAACTTCATAATACGATACAAACTAATCTACTTCAAATTCTATCAAAAACCCACCCAAAGCGTTGTCAACCCAGTGATCTACAGTCTAGGTGATGAAATTTCAACCTGCTCCAACTGTTGGATCAATTCAGCTGTCCACTGCGTGACCTTTTCGTCCTTCCAACAGGTTTGGTACTCTGATAATCTTGACAACCACTCCTATAATTCGTGCACAAAGGTCACAAAGAAGATCTCGTGAACCTATGTGAAAATATACTTATGTTTCAAATCTTCAGCAGACAGATTCTTACTTCTATTTTCTTTAAGGGAAAATTCCTAGATTTTCTTCTCAAAACAATCCTGCAATTCAGGCTTTGATGGTCGCCACATCACCCAACCTCTCTCAAAATGATCCTGATCCTGGCAACGGAACCATTTGTTGGCTTAAAGGGTCATGACCCAGGTTCAGAGTTAAGGTTAACCAACAAAACCATATTACCATTGGCCCTTTTGGCGGTGACTTGCTTGCACAAGCCAAAGTCTCACCCGAAGTAGTATGGGGGGGTGCTGGAACCAAGTTTCCACACCCTGAGAGATAATTATATGATGTGGGTGTCTTCAAATCTAAAACAACTATAATCAGAGCTTCGCAATAGAAGCCCTAATTAGACAAATTAGGTCAATTACACAATAATACCTCGTGCGCACATTAAAACAGACTCCAAAATCCCCTTAATAGTCCTTAATACATATTAATAAAGCTTGACAATAATAGATCCATTCATTTATCATTCATCTAAAGCAGGAAATAGTTGTGCAACCAATCTGAACACAGATAACTCAGTAAACAGAAATAACATGCGGAAACAGATCATAAAGAAAACTACAAATGCATTTGATACTCAGATATCATCCAAAACATTCCTTTATTCATTCACAGTTTAGATCTTCCTTAAAAAACCTTCAATCTACCTGTGCACACAGCCAGCGGGGTCCGCACACAAAAGGACTAATGTCTCCACGCACATAGCCAGTAGGAGCCTTTTAACCCAGACAAGTTCGCTCAAAACATCAAAACATAGTGAGATCTCTTACATCATTATCATCGTGTCTTCTATCGACTCAATATAGACTCCTATTTATAGTTTTAGCCTACACTCATCTAAGGTACACAAACTATGGTTTGTAGCCCTTAGTTCTACCCTTTGACCCATTACAACTCCTAAGGGGCTTTGACCCGCCCCAACATCCCTTGACTTGTGCCATGCACGACTAAACTTACAAAATTTTTACAAAAATAGTCCAAAAATATATCAAAATTCAGTCCTAAGAGACCCTGATTCAACACTAAGTTATAAAGCTCCATGGGTAGTATGTTTGCTTTTTTAGTGGTTTTTCTGAGGTATAGGTGTGGTTTAACACCAAGGACGGTTTTCGCCAAGGGGGAGGTTTCTATAATAGACCCGTGCTAAAATTCCATGTAATAAAAGTTAATAAAGGAAAAAATAAGACCACGGTTAAGGGACACTTATTCCAAGTTGAATGTGTGGAAAATATATCCTAGTGGGCATCACTCGATGTGTTTATGGATAACAAGAAATTGGAAAAGGAAATGGTTAAGGCATTAAAAATGAAAAAAGGTATTTTGGCATATTTATTTATGAAAATAAAGGAAATTAGGAGAAAATGAAGGTGAAAGGTCACAGGTTGTATGTGAGGAGGAAATGAAGGAAAATAATGGAAAATTGAAGAAAATAGAGGTCTCGTTAATGAAAACACCTTAGATTTGTTGGTTTCCAAGTGTGAATAAATTATTCAACCCTTTTCCACATTAATTTATCAATCCGAGTGCATTCATTATTTCAATGTAATGCGCAAGGTATATGCAGGAGAAATGGCATAATCTGATATTGATCACAGATTCAACAATTAAAACAACCAAAACTACTGTAACGGTAATTAAAGATAGATTTCAGAATTATAAAAGAATTCACAGTAATTGAAGAAACATACCTATCATGGCTCCTGTTTCGAAACAAGAAGTGGCGGACATTCTCAAAGGAATGCCAAAGGACAAAAGTCCAGGTTCGGATGGATGGCCTGTCGAATTCTTCCAGCATTTATTTGATGTTCTAGGAGATGAGCTGGTAGCTATAGTGGAATAGTCCAGAGTCTCAGGGACCATTTTCCTGCCTTTCAACTCCATCTTCCTTGCCTTGATCCCTAAAACTGATCAGCCTAACTCTTTTGCTGATTTTCGCCCCATTTCTCTTTGCACTTGTGTCTATAAAGTAATTGCAAAAGTCATAGCCTCCAGGATAAATCCTTTTCTTTCCAGTCATATCTCCCCTGAACAATTTGGTTTCCTGGATGGTAGACAAATCCACAAAGCTGTAGGTGTAGCTCAAGAAACCCTCCACAGTCTGAAAAGAAGTGGCAGAAAAGGGGCTATTATTAAAATTGATTTGTCTAAAGCTTATGATAGATTTAGCTGGTTGTATCTGCACCTCTTGCTCACTCACCTTGGTTTTAGATTTGATTTTGTCAGATGGATTATGAGCTGTGTAACCTCTACTAATATTGCCTTATTGATAAATGGTGCTGCAACCTCATTTTTCAACCCTGAATGCGGCCTCAGGCAGGGTTGCCCTCTCTCGCCTCTTCTGTTCCTCCTGGCAGCAGAAGGGTTAAGCTTAATGATTCATAAAGCTGAAAGGAAGGGCAATCTTAAAGGCATTGAAGTGGCGCAAAATATTTGGATTACCCACCTCCTCTTCGTGGACGACATTTTGTTGTTTATAAATGGGAGTCTGGAGGAATTTCGTGCCTTAAAAACTCTTTTGGACCTTTTTTTAAAAGCTACAGGTCTCCAAATCAATGCAAAAAAATCGACTCTCACCCCCTCTGGTCTTTCTGCTGAAGAAATTGGAAGAGTGGAAAGTCTCTTGAATTTTGGAGTCAAATCTATTCAGGACAAATTTAAGTACTTGGGCTTTTATCTCAAGCCTGACAACTATCGAATTCGTGACTGGAAGTGGCTGCTTGAAAAAATATAAAGAAGGCTAAATCATTGAAGTTTCAGGTGGCTCTCAAGGGCTGGTAGACTGGTCCTAATTAAGTCAGTGCTGGTGGTTATTCCGGTTTATTGGGCCAGCCTCTCCTGGGTCCCGGAAGGCATTTTGGCCTCCATTGATAAACTATGTAGTAAATTCCTTTGGGTAGGGTCAAAATTGGAACATGTCACCCATGGGTCGCTTGGGACAAAATCACTAGACCCAAGGAATGGGGAGGTTGGGGGATAAAAAATCTGTCTTCCTTTTCAAAATTCCTCACATCCAAGATTTTCTGGCATTTGATCTCCACAGATTCTCTTTGGGTATCGGTCATCAAAAGGAAATACATTAACCAAGCTTCGGTTCTGGATTGGATTTGCTCTCCAGTTAAGTCCTCAAAAAATGCTTCTGTCGTTTGGAAAGCTGTTTTTGCGTTGGTTCAAACAATTGAGCAAGGCTTGGCATGGAATGTAGGAGATGGTACACAAGTCCGTTTAGGTTGTGATCCATGGGTTGGCTGTTCTGATAGTTTCTCTCTTTCTCCGGCTTTGGTAGATTTTCTTAATGAAAGAGGATTTTATATCTTGAACCAGGTAGCTGATCCTAGATCAACCTCCCTTGTGAAACAAGGCTGGCTCTCCGGCATGGAATTACAGTTGGATGTTAGGTGGTTGGAAGAATGGAGCCGATATGTCTCAGCCTTACATTTTTCTTCTATCCGGATCTCGGATTCAAGAGATGAGCTACACTGGGTGCATGCGCAGATAGGTTCTTACTCTCCAAAATCGGGTTATAAATGGCTGATGTCCAAAGTGGGGAGGGAGGCATCGAGCTGGTGGTATAAACCTATCTGGAAGCTGAAATGCCCTGCCAAGACCAGATTATTCTTTTGGTGCATTCTTCAGAAAAAGGTGCCAACGTGGGACTTCCTTCAAAAGAGGGGAAAATCGGGACCGAGTTGGTGTCCCCTCTGTAAGTCGGCTGAAGAAACTGCTCTCCATCTCTTTCTCCAGTGCCCTTTTAACTCCAGTCTCTGGGTAGAAACATTAAGGTTGATCAATATTCATTTTAGCTAGCGCGATGATGATTTTCTTCAAGCTTGTGTAGTGTCCCTTCTTAGTGAGATAGCTTTGATGACACTTAGAGATGGTGATTTTGATATAATGATATAATATTATGTATTAAAGACTTATGTACATGCTTATATGCTATGAAATGGTTTAGGTCACTTGGTTATTGTGTGCTTATGATAATATCTATGGTTGCGTACACAAGAATTGATTTTGGTTAAGAGCATATTAGCGATGTTTTCTCTTTTGGTATCCTACTTTGGAAATAGGTGTATGACATGAATGGTGATTCAGAATTGAGACACGAATCCATGGATGATCATGGTTAGGTGGAACATATGGTTAATTATGATTTATGGATGATACATGATTTGTATGATTATATGTGCGTAATATCGTACTAAGCATGATGTGGTAGGGGACTTGGTCATTGCCAACAGGGATGCTCAAGTTATAAATGACTGTGGAAGTCATTTCTCCAAAACCAAAATGACTGTGGAAGTCATGCACAATATTTGGTAAAATTTGAATAAGTTAATTATGAAATTCATTTGATTTATTTGATCAATGAGATTGTGATGTGTGCAGGTCTTGGAAGAAGACCTTACCAACGAACCATCAGATGGGTATGAGCTCACAATCAGTACCTTAAGGTGAAGCGCGGAGTTTCAAAGCAAAGTAGATGAGATGCCATGGAAATTAGGGCGCGGAGTCCTAAATCCATGAAATATAAAGACGTGGAGTCTTGAATCTATAATGAAATGTTTGGGGCGCGGAGTCCTGAATATTTAAAAAGATCAAGGTGTGGAATCTTGGATCTTTAGAGTAGATCGGGGCGTGGAGTCCTCAATCTACTAAGGCACAAAGATGCATACAATAGGGATGCGGAATCCCTATTATCCAAAATACCACTCATGGGCAGCTCACATATGAATTTCCTTAATAAGATCTCATTCCTAACAATTTTGGAGTGACTTTCTAAAAATAGAAAGTCATGTCTACTATTTCAAGTATGACTTTCCAAAAATAGTAAATCACCTCCAATCAATGGGTAAACAAGTATACTTGAAGGAAAATCACTTAACTTATGATTAATCAATTGTAATAGTTCAATCTCGACTTAATCCTCAATATTCTTAATATTATTAATATTATTATTATCTTTTATGAGACTCTGATATTATTATTAAAAGGAAATTATATCTCCTCAATCACTTCACACCTCTCTCCTTCATGACTCTCATGGCTCTATGTAACTCTCTCTATTTTAAATATTACATTACACTCTCTTTTATGCACTCATCAAGGAATGGAATATTCCTCTTACACTCATTAAATATATGTCATAAAATATTCCTCTTACACTCACTTTAATGCATATGTTACACTCTCATTAAATAAGGCATGCATACCTCTCCTTAATGGCATAAGTTACACTCCTCTAAAGGGAATACAATGCATGCATATTAATCCTCCTTTATGACATGAATTTGTTGCTCCTCCTATATATGAGTCTCATGTATTCTCATTTGGGGGGAGAAGGGGTAATGCCAAGAGTGGAAGAGACTTGAGGAATATTATGAAAGGGAGAGATATGGAGAGTATCCAATTACTTCCAAAAAAAAAAAAATCTGAATTTCTTACTAATCTATTAAGTATCTATTGAGGTTGAACATGAGTGGTATTTAGAGGAAGTGAAAACTATCTTCATGAGTTTTCCTTGCATCTCTCTCTCTATTGCTGTATTTTGGTACTGGTTGTGAGCTTTTACACCTCGGGGGTTCCAGTGGGAGGAGTTCTCCCTGGATATGGTTGGGTGGAAAACCGGATGGTTCAAATGAGTTGGTTAAGGGATCAAAGGTGGATCATATTCTCAATGATTGGAGCTGAATATCTCTTCAGGTATAATTTCCATTGTCCTAAAATTATAGTATAGCTTTAGCATAAAATAAAAAGTAGAAATTTAAATTGTTGTAAGCATCTAATTTTGGTTTAGGCTTATGTTATCTAGAATATTATTGATTAGTTAAAAATGAAGACTAGATTAATCTATATGTATGGATGTTTAGATCTCAATATTGGAGTTATTATTGGTGTAGTTTATGGTACTCATCTTGGTATTGTAGCATTTGAGAAAGGAAATCCAAATATTGTTGAAGGTAATCGCAATAAATAAATTCCAAAGGACTTGGGTAAGTATTTCACGATTTACGGTTTTGTTTCAAGTAATTAGATGCATGTTTTAGAAATGTTTTTAGGATAGTTTGAAAAGTGTTTGACAAAGTCCATGAATGAGTAATGTTATTTATGCATGAACATGTGCTAACTTGCAGCTTACATCAGAAGTAAGAAAATGGACATGTACCCAAAAAATACCTAGAGGAATTACAGAATCAACCCTTAAAACAAAATGTAAAAATAATGGCAACTAGAATATGGTTTGGAAGATCAAATGCTTGAGGTAAGTTGGAGATAAATTTCAGTTATGGCTTATGTTTCATATTCTTATCAATAATTCAATGTTTTGTTATTCAAGTTGTTGTAATAGTACTATTAGAATTTTGACAGAAAGCCTTAATGGCTGTAGCATTCATGGCTGCCATATGTTTGTTAGATTGTAGCAATTGGTGCAAAAAACTTGTCATTCATGTCAAATGAATTAGCTTGTGGGTGGTAAAATGTTTCAAGAACTCATACGGTGGATTTAGAAATGTGTGATTTCAATGAGCATATCTTAGTAGCATAACTCTGGTTTGTTTTTCCTCATGTAGAGGTGTAGTTGAAAATTTTCATTCCATATGTTTGACAAAAGTCATAAATGAAACATTTAGGCTATAAATTTTGTTGTTTTCAAGAATTGCATTCGTGGGCATTTTTAATTCGATTCAACCCAACATCAGGGGGTATCTGTGCCTAATGGTCATGTAACCCCTGATTTCATTCCAAAAAAATACTTTTCAGAACCCGAATCGGAAATCTAGGCGATTTGGAAAATTGCTGCTGTGAGTTATGTGTGCCTGTTGTTGAGTCTTTGATGAAATACTAAGATTATTGAGTCCCTGTTTTAAGATGGAAACATTTAAAGTTTCAATTCTGAATTTTATGAGATAAATATGTTGAAGAATAATCTTAAATTCATTGTTGCTGAGTGTTTAACAAAATGCCTCAATGACTTTTAATTGCATGCTGCAAAGTGTTGTCATAAGGGCCTAATAAGTGTAGAGTGCATGTCTGCAAAGTGTTTGTCAAAAATCTTGAATGGCTGTAGCTTTTGTGCATATAAATTGTTAGTGTAAAATTCTTAGTTACTGTTATTTTTATGTTACTATAAATTATAAATAAACTATTTAATGGGTGTAGCTTCCTATGTCTCCAAGTTTTTGGTATGAATGTGAAAATAAATTTAATAATTTGCTGAAGTTTGAATAAGACAATTGTTTCTTTTATTATCTAAAGCTTTAAAAAAAAGGGGCTTTCTATTGGAAACAATTTTACAGTGACTAATTCTTTAGGATTTTGTGCAAATGAGTATTAGTGATTATGTGACATCTACTTCTCTATCTTACTGATGGTGGGTAAGGTGGGACCTTACAGCTTGGAACCAGTGGTGGCAGGAGGTTCCAAATGATAAAGTCAGATCAATTCCTCTCCTCATAGTGTGGGGAACCTGGATTGCTCGTAACAGGGATATTTTTAATGAGAAGTCTTTTCCTATAGTCAGATTGGAAACGGAAGGAGCTGCTACCTATGACAGTATCCCTTCTCCTCCAGGACCAGATCCCCCACAAAACATTTAGCCTGAAGTGATCAATGAAACAATTCCATGGGATTTTTTTGATGGGGCCTCTGATTCAAATGGCTCTTGTGGTGCTGGTTTAGCTATTCACCTCTCTCCTGCAAACTCCCTTCGAGCTTCGGTGGGCCTTGGGCAAGGGTCAAACAATTTTGCTGAACTTAAAGCCCTCCATTTTCTCCTTTGCTGGTTGATTTCAAAACATTTGAGGCAGATTCAGATTTTTGGTGATTCTAAGAATGTTGTGAATTGGTTTAATGGGACTCAGCAGTGCATAAATTATCTTTTGTTACCTTTACTTAAAGAGATTCGTCGACTCAAATGTTTTTTCCCTGAGATCACTATTTGTCACATTTACAGGGAAAGGAACCAGGAAGTAGATCGCTTATCTAAAGAAGGTTCTCAGCAAGATTTGGGGTCCTGGACAGTAAATGAGTTGGTAAATGGGGCTGTTCATGCTCGGGAACAGCCAGTTCTTGCTTGACACTGCTGTTTTTATTTATTTTATGTATATATTTGCTGTTAAAACTCTAAACTTCTACTTCTGTGGGCTGAGAACCGTTTTCCTTATGTAAGGAGGTTCTGGGTCCCATTTTTGCTAAAACCTGCTGATAGGAGACTGGGATAGTTCTACTGCCAGTCCCTCTTTTTGATAAAAGGAAGCCTTGAAGCTTTGCCTTGGCATCTAACACCTTTTTGTTCTCATCTCTGTTTCGGTTTTAAATTCGGGGGATGATGAATAAAAGGAGATGCTTTGTTTCTAGAGAGATATTTTTGGTTTTATATTCGCTACTTGGCATTACCCCTGGTTTTGAAAAGTAGCTGATTTCTCCATTCCTCTTTGAAAAAAGGAGAATGGAACTGTACTAAAATACTCTGCATATGCTCTGAGACTATCTATTACTAATAGAAAGTTCGATTTTTTTTTCTGTGGAAAAAAAAATAAATTGAAGAAACATACCGGAACAACAGTTAAAATAATCAAACAGAAATTCAAAAGCAACAAAGGAAATAAAGCAACACCTGATCAGAAGAGTGGGCCCAACTCTTTGACCAGGGCTACGATAAACTCACAGCTTACAAATGGAATGGAAAATTGACTTGCATTCAATTAATTAAAAGTATTCTGTTACAAAACTGGTCTTGCATGCTAACCCTGATTCACAGACCTGATACCCTTCGTATACAAATGTTCAGAAAAGTCTTGTCTTTCCAATCTGGCAACTAATATCTACAAATACACAATTGTTAAAATGGCCAAACTAGTTGCCGAGATAAAACCAAGAAAGGTCCGAAATAGATCTGGGGTAAGTTTGGATCTGTTATGTTGTTACAGCATATCGAAATAACGCTGAGAACTAGAAGTTTCTTCTGCGACTTGCAAATGCGACCTTTTAATTGTCGAATTTGCAGAAATAACAGAATTAATACTCACATAGGTAAAATCTCCATGACTATTATTTCATTAATAAAAAATTCCATATAAGACAGTGGAAAGGGGTTTACCTCGTGTGTTTAGAGTAATTAATGAGACAAAGAGATAGAAGAGTGGGTGAAAATAGAAGAGAAAATTATGCATATTTGGTACCCAACATCTACCCCCAACTGGTCTATCTTGATGTCCTCATGTAGCTCATCGTCTTCTCAAATCTAGGTTGGACTGACTGTGGTCGGCATGAAATTGAGCGAGGTCATACTCTCTGGCCATCTCTATTCTAGGGGGTTTATATCCCTTTGTCAGAACGAAATCCTTCCACCAATCTTTGTTGACATTGTATGCGGGAGTATATTAGTCTACTGGCAACCAAATGAGGGGGAACTAAAACCTCAGTTCCATCCACCAGACCCCATAAGTCTGAATACATGCTACAAAATGCGACACACTTTCTAATGCTCGTGAAAAATTGGGTGCCCCAAAATGTTCCCAATTTCTGACAGCTGATGACGACAACATCCACCTCCTTTGACAACTGTCAAGAGCTTCATCCCAAAAAGCTACTACCTGTCTAACACAGAGGTTAGCACACCATTTCTGGGTTGCCAGCATATGTTCATTATGTCCCTCAATTTTTAAAAAGGTAAAGTGATTATTATAAATATTCGTTGCCTGACCATACTCCCTCCTTATTATCAGTGGCCTTGTAACTTGATTTTCTTCAAACTTATCACAGGCCTTCTTCCATTTCACCTGGTTGATAGTGTAGGAGGTGAAGGCTCTCAGGTGAATATCCCCCACAAATGGAACAGGATTGAAGGTCTGATCGTGCTTCAGGAAATAATCATGCATGTAAAGTTTGCACATTAAGTGCTGACACACGATATCATGAATTTTCAAAATACGGAGGAACTATATCGGATCCTCAATCTCATGACTAATTTCCTTATAAATACTTTCCAGATAGAAGAAAAATAACTTCTCATGAAGGAATAAAGCATAAATATGACCGGGATTTCTACAGACCATTAACTACTATGCTAAGGTAAACATCTTCTCCTTATCTACTTTCAACATTTGCACTTGTTCTTCTAACTCCTCCATCTTACCCTGTTGTTTCTTTTGCCTCTCTTGTGCTCTATCCAGCTAGTCTATATACCCAGTAATAATCCTGACGACCTACTCTCGAACCCTCTTTGTCTCCTTCTTATGTTCATTCGCAGCAGATTGCCATTTACGAATTTCAACAGCTAGGAAGAATTCTCAGGCTTCAAACAAATGTTCAATCGGACCAGTCTGTGTAGCAGGAGAGGAAACCTCAATCTTAGGTTTTATTGCCTTCAATTTTTATAATTTTACCTTTTTCTTCAACCGAAATACTTGCTTTCTCAGCTTCCGAGCTTCATTCTTCAACCGCATGGTCTCGTTAAACTGAAGCTGATACCTTTTCTTGAGAGGTAGTATCTTGCTTTCACACTATTCTATCCATTCTTGCTTAAAAATGAATTCATCTCCTGACCCTGCATTAGATTCAGCAGGAGGTGGAACACTGTTAATGGCATCAACTGGCTTTTCTGTTAGTTCTTCCTTACTTTTTCCCTTTCTTCAGGAGCATTCTCATTTTCTTTCTTCCTTACCTCAGTAATTTCTGTCACCTAGTCAATGCTTTCATCAACCATTCTCTCCTCCGACATTTCCACAAAATCCCCTTTTCTCTTTTGAGCTTCTAGATTCCCTTGCTGAGAATCAACAATCGATGGACCGATATTGGTCACATATTTCCCTGAATTGACACGCTTCAATACTGACAGGACAATAATCTCATTTATTAATCGTTGGGGAGAATGAAACCCTCTTGCTCCTCTAGGCATCATGGACTGAAAAAGAGAATGGATAATATATTTTACCTGATTTGTGTCTTCCATCTCTGATTTATTTTATTCATCGCCCTCGTTTCTCACTTGGGCCGAGCCTCCTTCATGCATTTCTTCTTCATTTGGGGTCAACACTAGTTCTTGTGGAGCAGTGTTGAATTTGAGGTTCATTCCTTCTGTGTCTTCCTGTACTTTGTATATTTCTTCTTCATTTGCAGTCCACACTGGTTCTTGTGGAGTAGTGTCGACTTCGAGGGTTGACCCTTCTCTTTCTTCCTATCCTTCATCAATCAGGGGTGGTTCTTGTGTGACACCCCTTCCTATTTCAATATCAATATCCATTTGGGTAGGTGATGTTTTTTCTTGTGTAACAACATCACTTGCCACCCCTCTAGCTGGTGTTCCTTCTCCCTGTGATTTATTAATGAACGTTGATGACTGTAGGACAGTCTCAAATTTTTACCCAATATTCATGATTCCTTCATAAATAGGTTCCACAGGCGAGGATGGTTCTTGTGTGGTAGCCTCAATTGTATCACCAATTTTTTCCTTTATTTCCATTTCTTCTAGTTCTTCTTGCTCTATCTCCATTTCCTCCAGCTCTTCCTCTTCTGCTAAATTGTCAGAAGGTGTTGCTGGTTCCTCCATTTCCTCCGATTATTCCTCTTCTGCTGAATCAGCCAGAGGTACTGGTTCTTCCTCCATTTCCTCTAGCTCTTCCTCTTCTTCTAAGTCAACCGGAGGTGCTGGTTCTTCCTCCCTAGTGGCAATAACAGCTGCTGCCTCCTCTTTCGGTAATTCAAAGAGCTCTACCTAGGAAACTTAAAATCGAGTTATTGCATGCATAACCAAAAAATGAACCAATCCATAATTGGAGAGGACTTCCAGCACTTGCTGTGAACGCTGAGCAAATTGTGCCATGTGCTGAAGTTGTTTCAATAAAAAGAAGGGTATGTTTAAAGAATGAACTTGTGCCTGCGGGAATCGAAGGTGAGCCAGAATTTAGAAATGGTACTTGAAAAGAGTTGTAGATCTTCCTTCGCAGGTTATGTATTTCATCATAAATCCTTCTACCTCATTCCATGGATATAGTATAGATTTACGGTCATACCCTCTCCCATACTTAACAACGCTTTCTCCTACCTCACAACTTGAGTTCGAAATTTAGGTTAAGGGGAATTCTCAGAAAACCATTGTTGTCCTTCATATTTGTCTTAGCCTGCTAACCACATGATGGTTTCTTGTGATGGGAATTTCTATTCCTCTGACCCGAGAGAAATTCCCATTTAAATTTAGCGCAAAATCCATCATGATTCCCTTGTCGAATCCCTACAATCTATTAAACTAGATATCCCATCCTGTATTATTGAAAAGTTGGCACACATCTTCATTGCTACAGACCAAGATTGTATCTTCGGGCTCATGCAGCACAGCCATTCTGCCCATATTGTAGAGATTGTAACAACACTCTGGAAGTAGCAAACTGTTGTAAAGAGTGACAGCTACCAAATTCGGTAAAAATAGCATGGTGAAAAATGAGGTGAAATAATGGTAAATACAACAGGTGATTTCTCAGGAAACGAAGAAAATCATGGCAAATTATGGTAAGTTCGATGAATGAGATGGTAATTATTTCACATGAGTTGGAAATGAATGATCGGTTGGCAACATGTGCATGTTGCTGATCCCAATACATATTAGTGATTATACAGAATATGGTAAGGATCGTGGTGTGTACCAACAACACGAGGTTTTAATAATAAATTTAGAATAATCATTGATGTGGTTTAATTACACCATCGTTTAGTTATGACGCCCCCCCCCCCCTCGGAAAATTAAAAATATTCATCCACAATGTCTTATCCATGGAATATTTATTAAATCCATAAGAGTCAAATGGAGATGTACCTGGCGACCTACCTGAGGGAAGTGACAGTTGGCAGAATAACGACGCAGTAATAATGATGTGGACAAAGTGACAACATCATGGAGTAGCAGCATCCGAGGAGTAACAACATCACGAGTAGCAGCATCTAGAGTACCAACATCATGGAGTAGCAGCATCCGGAGTAACAACATCACAAAGTAGCAGCGTCCAATACTTAGGAAATTTTCAGCTCTACAACATTGCTCCTCAGTAGTAACTCCTGCAAAAATACAAGAAGTAAATAATAACAATATTTATTATTATTATTAATTTTTTTTTTTGAAAAAGGATGCAGAGGAAGAATTCTCTGCACTGATAACCTTCAGACCATATTTCTCAGAGAGATGTTTAATGAAAGCATCCTTAGAGGCTGGACAGTGGTACAGTCTCAGGTGATGTCCATTTTCTATGAAAGAAGCACGTATATCATCAATTGCGATTATTCTAACTATTCTATTATCAAATACAACATCCACCTTGTAAGGTCCCATCCAGTGAGTGCAAAGATTTCCTTTAAAATCCTTAAAACGAGAGTCATAAAGTAATGCCTAATCTCCTCTGGGAAACACCTTGTTTTTTATAAACTTATCATGCCATTTTATCCTCTGCTGTTGAATAGTAGTAGTCCTCTGGAAAACCATTAAACGAATTTCATCTAGTTCATTAAGCTTAGCCATCCAGTGTTTTTGGTCATTCGACAAGTCCAAACCTACTTGAAGAGATATTTAGAGTGTACTAATTTCAAATTCTATTGGGAACAATGGGGATTTCCCATAAACCAACTCAAATGTTCAAAACCCTGCTGTGTTCTGCCATTTTGTTTTGTATACCCAGAGAGCTTTAGGTAGCTTTTGAGCCCAATCCCGATAATGGTATGCCACGGTTTTTGTCAAGATAATTTCCAGTACCTTGTTTATGATTTCCACTTGTCCATTCGCATGGGGGTGGTATGGAGATGTCACACTGTGATTTACCCCATATTTCTGCATAATCCTTTCTATCATGTGTGATGTGAATTTTTCTCCTCCATCTCAAACAATCTCCCTCGAAGTACCATAACGAGAAAAAATATCTTCAAATAGAAAATATAAAACCGCCTGTTCTGTTGCTTTCGCAACAACCTCGAATTCTACCCACTTAGTCACATAATTAGTGCTGACCAACATGTGAAACTTTTGCTGGGAAGGTGGGTTAAAGAACCCAAAAAAATTGATATCCCACTTCTCAAAAGGTTCGAGGACTACCTGGGGCTGCAAAGGTATTTCATCGAATCGACCGGGTTGCCCCATACGCTAGCAACTATCACACCTTTGGACATAATTTTTTTCATCCTGAAAGATAGAAGGCCAGTAATATCCCATCTATAACACCTTATGTCATATTCTTTTATTTGCAAAATTCCCTCCATAAGGGCCATCATGGGTAGCCTTCAACACTTTATAGATATCATCCTTAGATACATAGCGCCTAACCTGCTTATCAACTCCTGTATGAAAAAGGTATCCTGCAATCCAGGAATATCGGGCACTATGATGAATAATTTTCCATTTTTCCCTGTATGGAAATGATGGGGAACCTTCCCTGTAGCAAGATAGTTAGCAATATCTTCATACCACGGAGGATTAGTAGAAATTGCGAAAATATTCTCATCTGGAAAAATATCTTCTATGGGTGTGCCTTCATCATTATTATCCATTTTGGACAAAAAATCAGAAACTACGTTATCTTTTCCTAGTTTATCTACTATTGTGATATCAAATTCTTGAAGCAATAGAAACCATCTTGTAATATGACCAGGAGTGATAGGTTTATTCATCAAATACCTTATTGTTGCATGATCAACATGTACGAAAGTAGGATACCCGGTGATGTAGTGTTATAACTTGTTGATAGCATAGATGATAGCCAGGAATTCTTTTTCAGTCACCATGTAATTTAACTCAATAAGAGTTAAATTCTTGCCGACGTAGTAAACTGCATACGATGTCTTGTCTACCTGATGTCCTAAGATTTTTCCTACTATTTTTTGAGAGGCATCAGCATGTATATGAAATGATAATTCCCAATCAGGTCCTCGAAGGATCGGAGCCTCGCAAACCAGCCCCTTGATTTTTACAAAAACTGCTTCACAGTTCTCTGTCCACAAAAATTTTTCATCTTTTGTTAGCAATTGAAAAAGTGGATGTGCTATTTTAGAAAAATTTTCTATAAAACATCTATAATAACTAGCACAACCACTAAAAATACGTACCTGTGTGGGTGTCTTAGGTACAGGGAAGTGCAGTATTACCTCTACTTTGGCCAGATCACCTCGAATTCCAGCAGCTGAGAGAAAATTTCCCAATATTATTCCTTCTTCCCTCATCATGTGACATTTAACTGTACTCAGAGACACATGGGTCTATTTACATCTTTCGAGCACTTTTTCCAGATTTTCCAATCCTTCTTCAAATGAATTCCCATATGGAGTAAAGTCATCCACATATATTTCAACACTGTCATCAACTAAATCAGAAAAAATTCCCAAAATTGCCCTTTGGAATGTTGTAGGCGCATTACACAAACCAAATGGGAGAACCCTATATGCAAAGGTCCCCCATGGGCATGTAAAGGTTGTTTTATCTTGGTCTTCCAGGGCTATCTAGATTTGATTATACCTGCTAAACCCATCTAGGAAGGAGAAGAACTTCTTCCCAGCCAGGATGTCCAAGGCTTGGTCAATGAATGACAAAGGGAAATGGTATTTTTGAGTTGCTTTGTTTAGCTCCATATATTCCACACAGATCCACCATTTACCATTGTTTTTGGGAATGACAACCAACAAAGACACCCATTGGCTATCCAATATGGGGTAAATAAAACCTACATCCAGTAATTTCTGATGTTCATCCTTGACAATGTTTTTTAAAGTGGGATTCATTCTCTGTTGGAGTTCTCTCATAGGATGAAAATATTCCTTAATATAAATATGATGAGTACATAAACTAGGAGGAATCCCCTTCATTTCGGTATAATCCTAGGCAAAAGCTTCCTGATGGTTTTGAAGGAATTTTAGGAGCTGCTTTGTCTGGGATTCTGATAGATTCAGGTTGATACTGAGTGTCTTTCTTGGTTCAATTTCAATTAGAATACTATCATGGGATGAATTTGCAGGGATGTCTTCAATTTCATCTTCTCATTCAATATTTTCCAGCATTTCAAAACTCATGGAAAACTCTAAAATTTGACAAGTTGAATCAGAAACAAAACAGGTATCATTAATAAAAGTGTTAATGGTATCATCCTCAGTTTCTGTTTTGAATTGAAGGGCCTTCCCAATGGTAAGTATCGGTCTACTTTCTTCATTTTAAAGTTTGGATTCTTCCATTGGTAGAGTATTTCTTCTGGCTAATAGTTTCTCTGATGGGCTAGGTACCGTAGGAGGATAGAGAGTGAGGTTCTTTGTAATTGTCCCATTTGATATAATTATATGTCCAGATTGACACCCGATATAGGCATCCGCGGTTGCGAGCCAAGGTCTTCCTAAAATTAAGGGATGACCACTGGCTGGGGATCGTGTCTGTAATACAAGGAGGTCCACGGGATAGTGCCATCAGTCCACGGAAGTAGTAACGTCTTCCAACTTCCCTACTAATTTAATTGTAGACCTATCTACCAATTGTTGGGCCACTAATATGTTATTATTATTATCACTTTTTAACACCTATTTCATCCATTTATACTCTTCTTTATCATGTCATTTATCATAATTTATCATATAATTCCATTTTATAATTATTTATGCTCTTATGGATAAATATTATTTATTCTCCTTTATTTTTAATAAATTGATGATTATGCATGATTTTACCAATTATGGTTTATTAATAAATTTGTTGTAACCTCACTCACCATTTTAACCTCCAAGATATTTTCTAGATTGCAGAGTTGATCTCCAGCTCATCATTAAATATGCCAACTCAGAAATTCGCTGGAATAAGAAGTGACAGTTTTGCATTGGACGTATTGGGAAAATGGAGAATAATCTGGAAAATCCGAAACATGGGTTTTTTCCAAAACGGTCCGAATTAACTTTACTAAAGAAATTTTTTCCCAAATTTGGCTTGTATTGAGAGAAACGAAAGGTTCTCTCAGGACAATTTTCCCAGATTCACTATTGTGGTTGTTATCCAAATTCTTCTAGTTGCAATACCAAATTCGACCTGTTCCTGTTAAAAGATTGATGGAAGGATATTTCAGATATGATCTTCATGATCAATTGGTTGTGAGAAATCCAATTTTTTAATAGGAATAATTTTTAATCATATCAGTTGTAACTCCTCTTTTTTATATGTGTATTTAAATCAGAACAAAGATCAGAGAAGGGGGGGTTATTATGGGGATTCATGATGGATGATTAGAGAGAGAATTAGATGGATTATTAGATTAGAGATAGATATGATAGGATAGGAGGAATGGGATAATTACTATTGAAATTGTAACTTTAATCATCGACTCTCGCTGTTGAAACATAGCACAAACTTGCTGTAACGATTATGCAATAATGAATATATAAAAATAGTTGCAGTTCCTTCGCATCTCTTGAAGTAATCTGGCAGTATTCACTGGTGGCTAAGGGCCTGGCTCCTGGTGGATCTAATTTCCGTTCCTGTACCATACAGTGTGGTTTGCCTTATTTCTGATTTCTGCAAGTGTGGTTTGTTTAATGATTACTTTCTGCAATTGAATTGCATTGCTATTATTTTCCCTCGTAACAAGATAATTGCTTTCTGCAAGTATATTGTCATGTTGCTCATACTAATTACAGAGCTTCGCTGTTCATTTCAGTAACTTAGTTTTGTTGTTCATTGCATTCACATAAGCATTGCTGTCTATTTCTATTATATAGCGTTGCTGCTCATTTACTTTCTGCAATCATTTAGTTTTTCCTTTTAGCATTCTTACAGTTAGCATAATTATCTCATTTCCATCAGTTGCAGTAGCATTATTGATTTAATTCATTTCCATTTCCCATTGGTTATTTAGTGTGTTGTGTGTGAGATCAACAACAATAAAGAACATTGGCTATTGATGTCAAAGCTCTCAGATTGAGGATCTTATTTATGCTTGATTAGTTTACATCAGTTAAAAGAGGAATGAGTTATTACTACTATATCCTCGACTGATAATTGTTGTTACTTTGCTGAATGAATGATTTAGTTTTAGAGCATTGAGTTTCCTTTAGTTGCAAGTGGGATTTATTAAAAGCATCTGTTTATTCTTGTATTTGAAAGATCTATACTACATTTTAAGAAACACTACTCTCTGGGATTATAGCGTGCACATATTTTGTACACTCTTGAAATAAGAGGACTTGCCCGGGTTGATAATTAATGTGGGATAAATAGGAGTTTTAAAATTCACCTTTTAGCACCCAACATTTTGGTGCCGTTAACGGGAAGAGTGTTGCCATTTCACAAAGAGTGATGTATGTTTGATATTTGTTGTTGGGAAAGAATTGGGTATTAAAAACGGAAGGTAAGAACCTATGTAACGAGAAATTAAAGTGCTTGCTCCCTCACCCACTTTCCAACAGAATTGCTAAGAATTTAAGATAGAAATGAACGTTTGTATTTTAGAGGTAGAAATTTTGAAAAAAAATCTTGTAATTCCACTTGAGTGGTGATGTAAGCACCATCCATTTCACTAACCAATTGACAGGAACATTGGAAAGAGGATCCTTAAAGAAACATATGAAGAACATCTTCTATTATGGTAAGAAATGGCTCACATTTCAACTTTTGAATTCCCTATCAAAGATCTAGGAGGAGTGACACAAATGCACATAATTCCCCCTCGTTTCTACCAAATTTTCATGGTTTGACAAATGAAGATCTTGATACATTCTTATTTGAGTTTGAAATAATTTGTAGAGGATATGATTATTGTACTAATGATCGAAGGTTGAAAGTGTTTCCTCTTACTCTAAAAGGAGCAGCTCTCTGATGGTTCATGAACCTTGGTGGGAACTGCATCCAATCATGGGAGGACATGAAGAACATATTCTTGAAGAAGTACCAAGACTATTGCAAGGCCGATGAAGATATTTTCAATATGATATAAAGGGAAGATGAAATATTGGAGGACTATGTGGAGCAATTTCGATACAACCTTCAAAAATCAAAGCATAATTATTTGGAAAAGGAGATCTTAAAAACACTCCTACTCAAAGGAATCAAAGATGAATTTTTAGAACTCTTAAATCTGATAGGAAAAGGTGATGTTTTTCAGTTATCATATGATGATGTTTGTGAATTGTGCATAAGGTATTCAAGAGGAATTTCCAAGGATGGTAAGAATTCTAGAGAAGTTTCTTCTTTCTTTTCCAAATTTACTACAAGAACAAGAGACATAAGAGTTGAAATCAATGTTTTATTTGAAAATTTTAAATATGATTTCATTAGCTCTCTAAATTCACAATTGAATGTTTTGAAGGTTCAGAAAAATCAAGAATTTGATGAAGTGTTTTGCCCTCATTACCGAAAGGAGCATCCCATAGATAGTTGTTCTTCCTTATCTAGGATGGAAGTAGCATATCAAAGAGATGGAGAAGCTGAAACAAGGTCAAAATCATGGAAATCATGGCCTAGAGGTATGGTTCAAAACACTTCCTCTCCATTCTCTTACTTGCATAATCCATTATGGAATACTCATATGTTAGGGTAGTCATGCCAATCTCAATATAACCACCACCAATCTTGTCTACAAGTTTGGCATGGTTCATCTTATTATTGTATGACTTCTCTCCCTCATCTTGTAGCACAAACACGTCTTCCAGCTCTTCCACAACATCTTTCTTGCCCATCAAAATCATCCATTCAACCCAATCAACTACATCATCAAAATGCTCCATTCCCTACACAATTTCCCGCTCAACTCATTCCACACCCTCACCATAATAAACCAGTACAACATGCTTACAGTGTTGAACTGCAAAAGTTACCCACTCTTCCCACCGATTCTATCTCACAAGTACCATTGGAGAAAACTTATACTGAGATTCAGAATGTATTAAATCCAAAAATTGTAGAGGTTATGAAAGAAAATGAGGTTTCTTCTAGCCTGCATCAACAAGCCGTTTTAAACACTCAAGAACTTCATGATATGAAGGCTATGGGAAATCAAGAAAGTAAGGGATACATTGAAGATTGGTTTCACTCCATTTGTTTGCAGCATCACTCCATACTTCAACAATTTTTGGCATCATCTTTTCAAGGAAAGTTGGCTTCTCATACCCTACTATTTATTACCATGCATTTTTCAAATTTGGGTATGTACATAATAGAGGCCCTATTTCGAAAATGGCTCCACTGGAAATACTCTTATACGTTAGCATATTCAATTTTCAAAGAAGAGTAGGTTACTGTAGAAAATTAATAAATAAGAACATAAATAAATACATTTATACTATCTCCGGATGCGGATGGTTAGTCGCGCGCAGGGGAAAACAGGCCCGGTTATGATCCCAACGCATTCCACTTGGGGTGGCCACATGGCCCCCCATGGTGTCTTAAATGTTGTGTACATTACCCGTCTGAGATGGGCATTTATATCTGCTCGCCACCACCTCCGATGCATTGGTCAGTGCACTCGCTATCAAATGGCGCATAACAGATCGAATTCTCCAGATTGCTTCAACGATGGCCACCATCCTCTATCGCCTTTGAGCTCGCTCTGCCCGGGAGGCTCTGCTACAGGTGGAGAGAGAACAATCACGGGTCGACGGTGTGCGTTGTATTGCTGCTTGGAAACCATACCAGGTTTCCATTACACTCACAGTAATTTTTGTCCGATTCATTTTAATTCTCATGCTCTTCCTGTTTTTGTTGATAATTCTACTCCTATAATTGCTGCTCCCTCCAGCGTTTGGGTGGATTCCTCTGAGAATTTCATCATGCCCAGACTTAGGCAGCGAATGGCATGCAGGAGGGGATCTTCTCGGGGCAGATCCAGGGGCGAGCGCCCTCCCCTCAGCCCCAATGTCAACCTCCCTTTTGAGCCTTCTGCAAGGCGTCCTGCTCAGATTTTTTCAGACCCTCCTGGTCCTCCCCGTGACTTCCATGCTTCGGCGCCTCCTCGTTCTGCCCCTCCACCCCTTGTTCCTCCTTTGTTCCCGCCCCAGCCTCACATTGCCGCCTCCACTCCTTCTCCGGGCAGCAGATTCCTCAGACAGTCCACGCAACATAATGAATTGCGCTTCGACCTTGCGTTTGACCATCCTATCTCTGTTTTCTTAACTGTTACGTTGAGTGAAGAACTCCCCTTCCCTCCTACCTTGCACCCTAGTCACCTTCAGACTCCTTTTGCTCCCGCCTTTGTTCCTCCTCCTGGCCCTGAACCCGCTCCATTCATCCCTTTCTTCGACGCTCCTACTGTTCCCATCCCTTCCTCCTCGGGTCTTTTCAATTTGCAGATGGATGCAGGCCTGATAGGAGAAGAAGAGAACAAGACTAATGAAGGGGACCTGGACAACCAGTATGGCTGCAGAATTGTGGAGGAGCATACTGCTTCAGATTAAATGCTCTCTCACTTCCATGACAAGATTCCTGTATGAACTCTGTTTAAAACTTTTTGCAAGGTCTAGTGTTTCAATGACTACTCATAGCAGATATAGCTGCATGCATTTTTTGTATCTTTCTAGCTTTCTTATGCTCAGTACAGTTAACTCTTCGCCGGTTTCCCAGTTACTGGGCGGTGTAATTACTTACAATCGAACTGGTTTCCCGTTTATGGGCAGTTCCATATCTAGACTGATAGTAGCAATCAAGCCTGGTCTCAGGCTTCTTCAGCTGAGCTGTGGCAGTTTTGTAATTTTATGTTCATAATAGAAATAGCGCAATTTAGCAAAAAAAAAATACATTTATACTATTATGTAAAAAAATAAAAATAAATAAATAAAAAGTTGTTTTTGTTGCAACATGATGTGAATATCAACATCGGTGATAAATATTTTAATTTATTTATGTATGTAGATGTATTATATTTAAATAACAGTTCTACAAACACTCATATTCATTTTTATCACCAATATGGAAAAATTACTTGAATATCATTTTTTTTTTGCTTGCGGGCTGGATGAAATTTCTGAAAATAGAGTTGGGACAGTCTTGTTTTGAGGGACGAAAAGTGAATATTTTTAAAACAAGTTTCTATACTAAGTAGCCCTTGATGTATACTTTCCAAACCAATTTGAATCACTCCATTTGGATTTGAAACGAAAAATTTATAACCAAAATATTGACAGGACATCTAGTAGGCAGCTCAGGAACAAAGTTGGGACAACAAGTTTTTGGAGGCCTAAATGACAACATTTTTAAAAAATATTTCTATCCTAAGTAGCTCTTGATGTATAATTTCCAACCCAATTTGAATCACTCCATTTGGATTTTAAACGAAAAATTTGGAACCAAAACATTGACAGACTGTCTAGTAGGCAGCTCAGGAACAGAGTTGGGACAACGAGTTTTTGGAGGCCTGAATGACTATATTTTTAAAACTTGTTTCTATGTTATATTCCTCTATGAATCTATCTTACAATGAAATTTGAATCACTCGATTTTGATATCATATGAGGAAAATATGATCCAAATATTGACTGTCTATCCTAAATCAGTACTCTTAAAACTTTGTTTTTCCAGCTGTTCATTAAAGTATTTGACCCATAAATTCTTTTTGTTTTGAAAACCTGTTTCTATTGGAGACATATCCCTAAATTAAATTTCATTTGGCTTTTGGAATCACTCAAATTGGACGAAAAACAAATAAATTATGATTAAAACACTTCAGGTTAGCATGATTGGTCACTGCTCTCCTGCAAGTAATAAATTAATTTTGTCCGTGGATTTGTTTTATAGAGTAACTACTTGTTAGTTTTTTTTCATAGTTTTTGGATTAGGGGAGTCCGATCACCTCTATTTCTCCATGATTTAATATTTTATTGCAGGTAGACACTCGTTTTTTTGCAGGTCCTAGGAGAATAAAGAAGGTCAATTTATGAACGAGCGATTCTAGAAAGAAATTTTAATGAAACAAGAGAATTTCATCCAATTCATTACCCAATGGATTCATAACAGAAGCAATGAAAAATTGATTTCCATTTTAATATTCATGTCATGTCACTGTTGCAAAAACATTTTTCAAAGAGATCATTTTTTTTTCCTTGGTTTAGGAAATAACATCATAGCTGTTGTAACTTAATAAAGTGTTGTTTCTTTTCTGGTTTATTTTATGTTTTTGTGTTTCAGGTGTTGCTCCCTTCAAATTGTAGTTTCTAATCCATTGGTAATTGAACAATGAGGACCCCACAATACAAATTCTTGCTACAAAAGGAAACTCTTCGACAACACCAGTCCACTAAATAATTTATTCTCTTGAAACCTATACATTAGTTTTTTTATATTTTTCCCTTGTTCCCTACAGGGAACACCAAGTTTCGCGTGTTTGTCTTTTTGTTGTTCCATTTAAGGAACAGCTGTTGTTCCTCTTAAGGAACATCAACCGTTCCATTTAAGGAACAATAGTTTCGTGTGTTTGTCTTTTTGTTGTTCCATTTGAGGAACAATTGTTCCTCTTAAGGAACAGTAGCCGTTCCATTTAAGGAACAATAGTTTTGCGTGTTGATTTTTTTGTTGTTCCTTTTAAGGAACAACACTTTTTTGTGTATTTATTTTGTTGTTCCTTTTAAGGAACAACACTTTTTCGCATGCATTTTTTTGTTGTTCCTTAAAAGGAACATCAATTTTTTTGGGTATATTTTTTTCTATTCCTTTTCAGGAACAACACTTTTTTTGGGTGTATTTTTTGTTGTTCCTTTTAAGGAACAACACTTTTTTTGGATGTATTTTTGTTGTTCCTTAAAGGAACAACACATTTTTTAGTGTTTTTGTTGTTCCTTCGAGGGAATAACACTTTGGGAATATTTTTGAGAACAACCCTTCCTCCCTCTTGTGTGATTATTCCTAATTCATCTCAACCACATTTTATTGATTCCCTTGCATCACATGAAGTACAATACTTTTATGAGGACAAAAATTATGGAGTCTATTGAAGCAGGTGAATATCCTTGACGTTATGATCTTTAACAAGACAAATTCTTGATGATAGGCTAAAAAAAAAACAAACAAAAGGGACACAATTATTTATATATTACTTTACTGTATTGATTTCTGTTGTATATGATACTGATTGATCATCTTTACCATGCTGGTTCCACTTCTCCTGGCTACAATTCTCTCTATCTATTATAAGTAATAATATGGGTATATTTTCTTTCTATTAACATGTTCAAACTTCTTCCACCATCCCCACTCTTAAGGAGTACTGAGCCTCCCTCTATTTATCATAAGAGGTGTAAAAAAAACAAAATATTTTCTACAGATAGAGGATAGGGGGTCTCATTAAAGAGCTAGCCTACCATATTCATAAGGTTGTAGAAAAGTGACATTCCCACTATGGCCACCACACCAGGGTTATGATCCATTGGATAGCCACAATATTCTTAGAACAGGAGGTCTCATCATGAGTCGGCCTGATCACTTTTGCTACTTCCTAGTGAATGGCAGTGTGGTTATCTGGTTAGCACGCCAACACACTGATCTCTTTTGTAGAACAAAAATGGAATTCTCCAACTATAAATTGAGGATCCTGGCTCATATGGTTAAAAAGAAACCCTGCCAAGGCTATGGACGCCTGCTGGAAGCAGAGGCTCTACTTGTGTTATTGAAGTTTTATTTTCAACATCAATAATTATTATAATACCCTCTTCCTAATTTTATTTTTATCAGAGAGATTATTTCCCTAATTTCTCTCTACTATGAACCTTTACACATGAGTTAATGTTTTTTACTCAATCATATCATTTTTAAATGGAATATCATCAGCAAGGTATCTTTTCTTGCATATTTCTGTCCTTTTTACTTACCACATTACCTATCATCAACCCAAGCATCTTATCTCTTATTCATAACTATCTTTATACACTCTACCCTCATTATAACCATACCTCTTGCTGTCCTATCATTTGATATGTGTACTCTGCTTCATTTACTGTTGTATTGTTCATTCCCTTGCCTTGTTGTCAATACAACATTTTTTCTATGCTTTATGGTCATGGAATCCCTTTTTCAATTGGAAGGGGGAATGTATGCATTATGGATAGCACGCGATATAAGGACAAAATTCTGCCATAATTTGCTGATTTGACACAATATTCATACTGCATTTCTACATAAGTTTTTCTGATTGAACTTTTGGCATACATCTTATCTATTGCTCTTCAAAATTAACACTGTGGATTCAAGAAAATTGCATGTAGAATCGTGATTTTTTTACAGGAGAACAACAAGTATGGGGGCCAGGGGGGAATTCTATTTGCAGCACGACCACACTATTGCAACTAACATCAAAGGCTCACGCAACTCACGAATGCGCACAATTCTTCAGACATGATGTGCTTACATGGCTTCCACCTTTTGCATCACTTTTAGTATCCGCTCAGCCTACATCAACTTCAAAAAATGCCAGTCCCTACATGTCATTCCACAATTTTTAATTTTATTTTTCGGATGTAACACTTGAGGTAAAATAGCATAATTTTCTAATTTATTATGAATTCAGGAGAATTTCATGAAAATCCATTAAGGATTATTTATCATCATTCATTCCACATATTTACCACTTTTCATTTTTCAGAGACATATCATCTTTCAGTTTGGGGGAGTGTTGCTTTCCTTCATTTCTTTCTTATGTCCATGTCAGTAATATTCTTTATCATCCATTGATATTCTTATTCATTCTCAACACCTCCCTTATTCCGTGTTGTTTTACACCAAGCATATATTTCAACATATTGTAGCAACCACCTCTCTTTGTTTTCTAGCATTGCATGAGGACATGCTAATTCTTCAGTTTGGGGGAGGAATTGCTACACATGATAAATGTTTTCTACTTTCTTTCTCATTTAAGGCATACAATTTCATTTTTATACAGTGCAGAAATTGATTTGCATATATCTTTAAAACTATGAACTAAATTATTGTGATTTCTAGATAACAAAGAGGTATCATTAAAATACACAAACCCAGATAATTTCACGCTAAATTAGTTCATAAAATTTCGAAAATTATGCACTATCACCTACAACCATTTTTTTTATATCTCATGATCCGTGCATCAAAACGATCTGATTTTTGAGAAAATGGTTAATGAAGTTTGTTGTTACTTATATCATATTTTTCTGCAACTTCATATACATATAGTTGAACGTCAACTGTAAAAATTGTTACGTCTTCATCAAGATTGCTAAAATTGAATATTCATTATTTGAGGAAAAATTCATTTTTTCTATCCATTTCGTGAGTTGGGATGAACAATTTTTTTTTGCTTGGTTAACACATGGGTTTTGTATTTGGGTTGCATGAGGACATGCAATATATTCAGTGTAAAAATTTGCTGAATAATGAAGATTTATCCACTGAGATTATCCTGATCATACACTAATTCAAATTCATGTATAACACATAACCTCTTCTACAATCGATCATCAATATGCGGAAATAGAAACAGTCGCATGCACACATAAACACAATATGTAATGGGGAAAGCTTATAGATGAAAACCCCTAGCTATTTTGTATATTATAATATAAGAGAACATGTAACAATCTCAGTACAATACTCCTCACAAGTACTCAGTACTGTCTCCCAAAAGTTACACACAAACTAGCTCAGTTTTGAACAAGTCACAGGTTCAAAACTCATCCACTAATTGCCTACCTCTACTGCGCAATCCAAGTTGGTTGAATGAGAGATCCAAGTTCGAATCTCCTTGGATTCAACTGCACAATCATCATTGGCAATCTCCTCCAATGCTTGTGCAAATCTCATGCACAACTGCTGTCGCAACTAATAGCAAACTCACCCTTTCATCTAACTCTTCCACTGGTCTTCACTGAACTGTCCATGCACTGTAGTAAACTGATGTGTTCTTGAGTTGAATAATGAGTTAATAATTAGTGAATTAAATAATATTTAATTCACTCCACTCATTACTAGTGTATTATCCAGTTAAACTAAACACAACTAGTTCAACTAAGTTAAACCGAACACAACTCCACTTACTGTCTCATCAACTCCACCAAACTCTGCCACTTGAGTTCTAACTGAAGTCAACCATGCATGAGCTCACCAAACCCCTAGGAATAGCGTAATTCCTTCTTTTAGGTGCATGGGCCACATACGTAGCTCCAACTAAAGTGTTGTAAGAGAATAAACTGAAGTTTAGAGTCCAAATATTATTAAGGGCTAATAATATTTGACTGACATATTTTTAGACAGGCAGTCTAAAAATAGACTTCGACCTATATGTATAAAAATAGAGGTCCATATATTTTTACCAACTCGAAAAATCATCCAAGAATAGCATACTGCAACTCCTAGACCATGCTCTATATGTCTAAAAATAGACATAGTCTAAAAATAGACTTTGCGCCAAAAATAGCCTGCGGGCCCACTTAGTGAAGGCGACTTCATTTCACTAAGCTCCATCATCTTGTTGCATTTTCAACACTCCCTCTCAACAAGATATGGATTATCTGCAACCCCTATCCTGCCCTTGTGGAATTCCAACTTGCTCCTGGTGAGCGCCTTCGTCAAGATGTCATCATCCTGATCCTCCGTGGGAACATATGAAAGTAACATGATTCTCTGCTGAACACAATCTCTGATATGATGGTACCTGATGTCAATGTGTTTGGATCTATCATGAAATACCGGATTAGCTGAGAGTTTAATGCAACTATGGTTATCACAATAAATCACAATAGGCTCCAAGTGCGACCCGAACAATCCGACGAGGATCTTCCTCATCCAAATAGCCTCGCATGTAGCCAAGCTTGTTGCCATGTACTCGGCCTCTGCTGAACTGAGTGCCACGGATCTCTGTTTCCTGCTGTACCAGGAAACAGTTGTCGACCTGATACTGAAAAATCCTCCAGATGTGCTCTTTCGGTCTGTTGGGCTCCCTGCCCAATCTGCATCAGTGAAGCCGCTAAGCTTCGCTCCATCCTCCTGTCTGTACCATAGACCATATCCCGATGTGCCACTAAGATAACACAATACATGCTTGCTTGCCTTCCAGAAGAGCTTGGTAGGCTTAACCATAGCTTGCGAAAGCTGGTTAACAGCATAGCATATATCGGGTCGTGTATTGACCAGATACATAAGTGACCCCACCAACTGTCGATAGACAGTGGCATCCACTACCTCCGCTGAAATAGCATCCTCCTTCCTCCAACCACCAGGAAGAGGAGTATCAACAGGCTTGCAGCCATGCATGTTTAACCTCTCTAGTATCTCCCGGGCATATTCACCCTGAGAAACAAACAGTCCTCCACTGCACTGCCAAATCTCCAATCCCAGGAAATAATGAAGGAGGCCCAAGTCCTTCATCTCGAACTCTCTAGCAAGTTCGTCCTTGCATGAAAGTATCAATAGCTCATCACCCGTAAAAATCAGATCATCTACATACAGTACAATGATCAGCAACTTCCCCTCCACCACAATCTGGTACAGGTTAGGATCCGCCTCACTCTTGGAGAATCCAAGTCCGGTGAAGTAACTGTCTATCCATGTGTACCAAGCACGAGGTGCTTGCTTCAACCCATACAGTGCTCTCTTGAGTCGGCACACATGCGACTCATTGCTAAAGATATCGAAACCTTTAGGCTGCTCTATGTACACCTCCTCCTCAATGACTCCGTTGAGGAACGTAGTCTTCACATCCATCTGATGGATGTGCCATCCCATCTACGCTGAGAGAGCTAGGATCGTCTGTAGGAAGAGTACCTTGCGACAGGTGCAAAGGTATCCTCATAATCGATCCCCTCGATCTGTGAGAAGCCGCGGGCAACAAATCTTGCCTTTTACTTCTCCACACTCCCGTCAGCCACCTGCATCACTTTGTAGATCCATCACAAACCCACCACTGATTTCCCCTCCGGTCTTGGGACAATCTCCCATGCATTGTTTCTGACAATAGAATCATACTCTTCCACCATGGCATCTACCCATACGGGTTCCTCCACAGCTTCCTCAAAAGAGGATGGTTCTGTCATGACACATTTGCTCATAAGAGCCATGTATCCAGTGTACCGGTTCGGTGACTACCTCTGTCTGCACTGTGCTGTAGGTGGTCCTACAACCTTCTCTGCATCTCGAGCCAGTCACTCAGCTTCTGTAGTGCGCTTACGCCCTCTGATGGTTGGCCCTGCATGAGTGGTCTCTTCCACCTCATGAACTTCCTCTTGTGGCTGATCCACATTCGGAATCTCCTCCTTAGGAACTAATAGCTCCTCATCTGCATGCAAGTGTGGCTCCCTCTCAAGCGAACACTGCATGGCTTTCTCCTCCAGAAATTTGATATCCCGTCGCACAACAGTCTTGCGACTGTCTGGAAAATACACCTGATAGTTGTGAGGTGTATCAGTGTACCCCACAAATATTCCAACCTCTGCAGTCGGATCCAGCTTCTTTCTGGAATCCTTCGTCACATTCATGTAGACAGGTGAGCCAAAAATTCTCAGATGAGAAATATCAGGCCTCTTGCCAGAAAACGCCTCCTCCGATGTACTCATGCCAAGTATCTTGTGAGGACAACGATTCTGCACATACACTGCAGTATTGCATGCCTCAGCCCACAAGTGAAGGGGTAGGCCCTGATCATGCAACATCGCCTGTGCAGCACCCACGATCGTTTTGTTCTTTCGCTCAGCAACCCCATTCTGCTGTGGGTTATGGGGTGCGATGAGCTCTCTCTGAATCCCTTCTGTGCTACAAAAGTCTTTGAATTCAGTAGAGATGAATTCACCACCATTGTCGCTCCTAAGAGCCTTCACATGCTTTCCCGATTCCTTCTCAACCAGCGCCTTGAATTCACAGAACTTTGAATATGTCTCACTCTTCTTCTACATGAAGAAGATCCAGCACTTCCGAGAGAATTCATCAACAAAGATCACATAGTACTTGTGCTTTGCTGTAGAAGCTACAGAGAAAGGACCACACACGTCTGTGTAAACTCTCTCAAGGATCATCGTGGCACGACTATCCTTCTCGTGAAAGGTGGCTTTCACATATTTTCCCAAGGTACACCCCTTGCACTGATCTGACTGCGCAAGAGTGCCCTTAGGAAGCCCAGTAGAAATCTGCTGCAGGATCTTCAAAGCTCCATGGTGAAGGTGGCCCAATCGCCTGTGCCACAGTTCGCCCTCATCATCCTGGCTCACCACTTCTCCTGCCTTGCATGCCATTGCTGCGTAGCCATCTACTTGCAACTAATAAAGGTTCTTGACTCGAACCCCTATCTTCCAGGATTCTCCAGTAGTCTTACTGCGTAGGAAAGCTTTTCCTTCGCTGAAGACCACATCATACCCCTTGTCTTCCAACATCGCCACAGAGATCAGATTCTTCATCAATCCTGGAACATGCAAAACTTCCTTTAATACAAATGGTTTACTAGACTCCCTCTCAAAGGAAATGGTACCGATACCGGTCGCACTGTATCTACCATCATCGCCCATCTCGATGTGCACTCCAAGATCTTTTTCCTCCAGATCTAAAAACAAATCTCGATCTCCTGTCATGTGAAATGACGCACCACTGTTCAAGAACCATACTGATCCCATCACACTTGAGACCAAGCATGCGATCAGTGAAAAATCCAGTTCGAAATGGGAGGCCAATGCCTCTCCCGCTGCAGATCCAACAACCTTCTTATTTTTCTTCTTCTGCGGACAATTTGTGGCATAGTGTCCGTGCTGGTGACAGTGAAAACACTTCACCTTGGACATGTCTAGCTTCTTTCCTTTCGCACCAGACTGAGAAGCTTTCTTGCTCTTCCCCTTCTTTGCTTTGGCAACCAAAGCATAATTTTATTCATCAGATACCTTTGATGAAGATCCATCCCTGGTAGTCCTCCTTATCTCCTCTTGCATGAGATCCGCCCAAAGTCACTCCCATCCCGGTAACTTCTCCTGACCATTGACAGAGTCCTGATAGGAATGCCAAGCTTTCAGAAGACCAAGGAGAGCCAGGTCCACCAAGTCCTCTTCATCGACAGTCACCCCCACACTTCCCATCTCATCTCTGCATTGAGTGAACTTCGTGAGGTACTTGGCGATACTGTCGCCTTTCTCCATCTTAATTTTTTTGAGTTTATCTTTGAGCACCAGCTTCCTTTGGTCACTCTTTCTCTGGAATAGATCTGTCAATGCTTTCCACATCAAATATGGAGAAGCTTTTCCATGCAGGCTGGATATAATGTGATCCTTCACGCCCTCCAATAGAATCCTTCGACATTTTGCCATCTTCTTTTGCCAAGCTTCAACTTCAGCAGGATCAGTAGGATTTTGGACATCCATATCTACGAACTCCTTCAGCCCATTATCTACTAATACTGCCTCCATCTGATCTTTCCATGCAACATAATTCGAACTGCCTTCAAGAGCATATTCGAGTCGCAAACCGTTGAAAGACATTTTCAACTCCGACACCAAGAAAACAAAACTGCTGCAAAATTCGAATTCCACCTCAAAGCTCAACCGCCCTTGATCTGTGAGAACAAATTATTTCTAGCATAGAGATCTATTAATTTAATGTGGGCATTGCCAATTTATATCACCTTTGGAAGAAAAGGATGGATCCGAAGGCTACTGGCCCCGATACGGAACTGCAAATACTGCACCCGAAATAAAATTGTAATCACTGTAATAGATCCCGATGATCAATTCGCTTTGATACCATGTAGAAATTTGCTGAATAATGAAGACTTATCCACTGAGATTATCTTGATCATACACTAATTCTAAATTCATGTATAACATAACCTCTTCTACGATGATCATCAATATGTTGAAATAGAAAGCAATTAAATAGCATAAACACAATATTTAATGGGGGAAAGCTTATGGCTGAAAGCTGACTATTTTGTATATTATAATATAAGAGAGCATGTAACAATCTAGGTACAATACTCCTCACCAGTACTAAGTCACACATCTCCCAAAAGTTACCTAAACTAGCTGGTTTGAACAAATCACGGATTAAAACTCTTCACTAGTACTGCCTCTGTTAGAAATCAGTGGTTGAATAGAGATGCAAGTTCGAATCTCCTTGGCGTCAGCCATGCAATCATCATTTCTCATTGGCAATCTCCTCAGATCGGTTATTAAATCTCCTTACTGGCCCCATTGTATATGTGTAAACTCACCCTTTCATCTACCTCTTCCACTGGTCTTCACTGAACTGTCCATGCACTGCAGTCAACTGATGTGTTCTTTAGTTGAATAATGAGTTAATATTTAGTGAATTAAATAATATTTAATTCACCCACTCATCTCTAGTGTATTATCCAGTTAAACTAAATACAACTAGTTTAACTAAGTTAACCCGAACACAACTCCACCAACTGTCTCATCAACTCCACCAAACTACGCCACTTGAGTTCTAACTGAAGTCAACCATGCATGAGCTCACCAAACCCCTAGGAATAGCGTAATTCCTTTGTCAGATGCATGGGCCACATCCGTAGCTCCAATTAAAGTGCTGCAAGAGGATAAACTGAAGTTTATAGTCCAAATATTATTAAGGGTTAATAATATTTGGTAGGCTATTTTTAGCGGCATTCCCCAAAAATAGACTTCGACCCTATATGTACTAAAAATAGAGGTCCATCTATTTTACCAACTAGGCCAATCATCCAGAGAATAGCATATTTGCAACTCCTAGACCATGCTCCATGTCTCTAAGTAGACATAGTCTAAAAATAGACTTTGCGCCAAAAATAGCCTGCGGGCCCACTTAGTGAAGGCGACTTCATTTCACTAAGCTCCATCATCTTGTAGCATTTTCAACATTCATTTTGGGGGTATGTTGGGCCGCTAATATGTTATTATTATTTTCACTTTTTAACACCTATTTCATCCATTACTACTCTTCTTTATCATGTCATTTATCATAATTTATCATATAATTTCATTTTATAATTATTTATGCTCTTATGGATAAATATTATTTCTTCTCCTTTAATTTTAATAAATTGATGATTATGCATGATTTTACCAATTATGTTTTATTAATAAATTTTTTGTAACATCACTCACCATTTTAGCCTCCAAGATATTTTCCAGATTGCAGAGTTGATCTCCAGCTCATCATTAAATATGCCAACTTAGAAATTCGTTGGAATAAGAAGTGATAGTTTTGCATTGGATGTATTGGGCAATGGAGAAGAATCTAGAAAATCAGAAACATGTGTTTTGTCTAGAGCGGACCGAATTAACTTATTTAAGAAATTTTTTCCCAAATTCAGCCTGTATTGAGAGAAACAGAAGGTTCTCTGAGGATGATTTTTCTAGATTCACTGTTGTGGCTGTTTTCCAAATTCTTCCAATTGCAATACCAAATTCAACCTGTTGCTGTTAAATGATTGATGGAAGGATATTTTAGATATGATCTTCCTGATCAATTGGTTGTGAGCAATCCAATTTTGTAATAGGAATCTTTTTTAATCATATAAATTGTAACTTCTCTTTTCTCTATTTAGAGAGAGAATTAGATGGATTATTAGATTAGAGATAGATAGGATAGGATAGGAGGAATGTGAGAATTACTATTGAAATTGTTACTTTAATCATCGACTCTCGCTGTTGAAACAGAGCACAAACTTACTGTAACGATTATGCAATAATGAATATATAAAAACAGCTGCAGTTCCTTCGCATCTCCTGAAGTAATCCGGCAGTATTCACCAAAAGCTAAGGGCCCGAATCTTGGTGGATCTACTTACTGTTCCTGTACCATACAGTGTGGTTTGCCTTATTTATAATTTCTGCAAGAGTGGTTTGTTTAATGATTACTTTCTGCAATTGAATTGCGTTGCTGCTCTTTTCCCTCATAACAAGATCATTGCTTTCTGCAAGTATATTGTTGTGTTGCTCATTCTAATTACAAAGCTTCGCTATTCATTTCAGTAACTTGGTTTTGCTGTTCATTGCAGTCACATAAGTGTTGCTGTCTATTTCTATTATATAACATTTCTTCTCATTTACTTTCTGCAATCATTTAGTTTTTCCTTTTAGCATTCTTACAGTTAGCATAATTATCTCATTTCCATCAGTTGCAGTAGAATTATTGATTTAATTCATTGCCATTTCCAATTGGTTATTTAGTGTGTTGTGTGTGAGATTAACAACTGTAAAGAACATTGGCTATTGCTGTCAAAGCTCTCAGATTGAGGATCTTATTTATGCTTGATTAGTTTACATCAGTTAAAAGAGGAATGAGTTATTGCTATTGTATCCTCGACTAATAATTTATGTTACTTTGATGAATGAATGATTTAGTTTTAGAGCATTGAGTTTCCTTTAGTTGCAAGTGGGATTTATTAAAAGCATCCATTTATTCTTGTATTTGAAATATCTATACTACATTTTAAGAAACATTACTCTCTGGTATTATAGTGTGCACATATTGTGTACACTCTTGAAATAAGAGGACTTGCATGGGTTGATAATTAATGTGGGATAAATAGGAGTTTTAAAAGGCACCTTTTAGCACCCAACACCAATTCCAAGACAACAGGGGTTGGATTAATGTTTCTGAAACCTAATGCATTCATTGTTTCGGAGGTAATGATATTTATGGCAGCACCCAAATCTACCAGTACATTTGGGATTTCAACTCCATTGATTTTTACCGTTAGAATTGGGTTCCCTGGGTCCCCATATTTTACAGGCATGGTTTTTCCCAACATGATATCAGACAGTCTTCCCATCACATGGATGGTTAATGAATCCCTTGGTTTCTAATAACAATATTCTTTGAGAGTTTTTGCATATATAGGTACGTCCTTCATAGCTTGGAGCAGGGGTATTTTAACAAAAAAAAATTTTAATTCTCCTAGAAAGTCGAACTCTTCTTGAGGGCTTTGTTTACTTAGGGTCAATCTTTCAGGATACAACTTATTAATTAGACAACCTTGTTTAATAGCATGTTGGGGAGGTGTTTGATTTATAATTTTTTGGTCTGGTTTACCCCCAACTATTTTCATTTTCGGTTCTATAAATTCACTGTCAATCTGTTCTATGATAATAGGTGAAGTTGGAGAAATCAATACCCGCCCATATTATTAGTTTATCTCATTAAGTACTACGGTAGAAATGCTATATGATGGAAGGTTAAGAGTGTCAAATTGTTGGACCCCTTTATTATTAGGATTCAGGTTGGGTTTCTTAGGAAGTTGAGGTCGAAGGGATGGATTACCTGGAGGTACATTGGAAGGCAACTGAAGTTCCTGTTGTGGCATAGATTGGGGAAACTGTGCATTAGGAGAGGACTCACGCTAGTTCTAAGCCCATGAAGGATTCAAACTAGTTTGGGGAACCCATTGTTGCCAAGGTGGATATTGATATTGAGACCACATTGGTGAAAAAGGTACAGACTGGGGACCCATATTAAAATTATTAAAATACTGAGATGGGTCCTAAGGCATACCTGGATTCATAACTGGTGGTCAAGGCTTCCATGGCTTCTTCGGTCCCATGAAGTACTGTTGATCCACCACATTCTCTTCACTTTCTCCTTGAAAAACTGCCTTCAATCTTAGCAAGGAAAGTCACGAGCTGGTCACATGGGTCTGTTCGAAAATTTCATAGGCTTCAACTATGTTCAATGGGCATTCTTTCAACGGATGCTTATTTCTGCACTGTGGGAAGAATATAGCCATAGTATTTTCCAAATCCATTTGTTTTTGTTTCGCTTGCAAAGTTTCCATCTATGCAGATAATGTAATTAGGATATCAGTCCTCAGGTTATCCATTAGATTTCCAATTTCTGCCTTTTTGACCCCTCCACCAAAAGCTTTTTATGACAAAATTCCTTGTCCATTTCTCGCATCCCCTCATGAAAAATGAATGCACAACCCACAAATAGTGTCGAATTCTTCCTTCGAGATGTCCCCCTTTCCTACTATGTTGAAAATTTGTAGAGAATATTCCCTGAGTGCTCGGAGAAGGATAATATTCAAAATTTATTTGTCCAAGTCACTATGGCCTAACCTCTGTAATATGTATTTAAATCGTTCCACACAATCTTTCATATTCTCATCTTCTTTCTGCGCAAACTAAAAAATATCCTCCTTGATGTCACGATATTTATAGTAATCTTGGTATTTCTCCAAAAATACTTTTTTCATTGCATCCCATGATGAGATAGTCTTTCCCCCTAAACCCATGAACCATCACAGGGATGTTCCCTTTAAAGTAGTAGGAAATATCTTTAATTTCCGAGCATCAACGATATAGTCGTACCCCCGACAGACAATATCAAATTCAAAGAGGAATGTATCGGGGTCCTCAGAGGAAAGCCCATGAAAATTAGGGAGAGTTGTTAAAGGGGTGGGCTTCATTGGTCCATCACCTATGATATTTCCAATTAGTAAATCAATAGAGGAACTTGTAGGTGCCATAAATATCCTCCAATACTCACCCGAGATTTCAACTAGTTCTACAGCTGATAATTAGGGTGATTAAATTGCAGGAGGTTTCACAGCACTCCCTCAGTCTCGTGGTGACGCAAAATCCCTCAAGATTTCTTCTTCCTAATTATAATTTCTCAATTCCTCTGACTCTCTACTTGAAGTTTCTTCTCCTTCTGCTGGAAAGAGGGGTATTTCTTCTACTGATACTTTATTTACTTCTTCTTCTACTATTGAAAATATTTCCTCTGGTATCGTGGATGGCACTGGCTTCTCAACCGACTGCCCCTCGGACTTCGTCTGAACCCTTACCCTCACAACAACATGAGAATATGCTTCTGATTCAGCCTTTGCGATGATCTCATGGATATACGTATTCCTTCCAATATCCCTTCCTTTCTTTAAGGGTATTCCTCTGCCCCTCTTATTCAAATTTTTTTCATGCAATTGGTGGGAATAAATCATTAAAATAACATAAGTGCCCAGGACCTTGAGCAGGACAAATAGTTTCCTCCCCAGGACGAGAGATTAGATTCCAATAGAAAAAAAAACAAACTAAGAAATTCAAAGTTCAAGACCTAAAGTAGGGTAATCAAATACCCTCCCCAAGACGAAAATTTTTCCCTTAGGAAAATAATCAAAAAGTAAGAAATAAAAATATTATGCTCAGGACTTAGAGCAGGGTAAAAATTCCCTCCCTAAGACGAGAGATTGATTTCAAAAAACAACAATCAAAAAGTAGAAAAATATAACACTATGTTAAGGAATTAGAACAGGGTAACAAATTCCCTCCCTAAGATGAGAGATTGGTTCTAAAGAAACAATATAAAATCAGAAAAATAGAACACTACGATCAGGACTTTGAGCAGTGTAAAAAATTCCCTCCCTATGATGAGAGATTGATTCTAAAGAAACAATCGAAAAGAAAAAAAACAAAACACTACGCTCAGGACTTAGAGCAGGGTAATAAATTCCCTCCCTAAGACGAGAGATTGATCCTTGGATCAATTGCATATCATGTTCTTGCACCTTGTTAGCCTTCCCCGAAAACGGCACCAAAATTTTGTTGTCCAAGTGTGAATAAACTATTCAACCCTTTTCCAAATTAATTTATCAATCCAGGTGCATTCATTATTTCAAGGTAATACGCAAGGTATATGCAGGAGCAATAGCACAATCTGATATTGAACACAGATTCAAAAATTAAAACAACCAAAACTACTATAACAATAATTAAAGATAGATTGTAGAATTATAAAAGCATTCACAACAATTGAAGAAAAATACCAAAACAATAGTTAAAATAATCAAACAAAAATGCGAAAGTAACAAAGGAAATAACACCACCTGATTAGAGAAGTGGGCCCAACTCTCTGACCAGGGTTGTGGTAAACTCACAGCTTATAGATGGAATGAAAAAATGACTTGAATTCAATTAATTAAAAGTCTTATGCTACAAAATTGGTCTCTTGCACGATAACCCAAATTCACAGACCTGAGACTCGTCTTATACAAATGTTTAGAAAACCCTCGTCTTTCCACTCTGACAACTAACATCTACAAATATACAATTTTTACAACGGCCAAAATAGTTGCCGAGAGAAAACCAAGAGAGGTACGAAATAGATCTGGGGTAATTGTTACAGCATATCGAAATAAAGCTGAGAAATCGGATTTTCTTCTGTGACTTGCAAATGCGACCTTTTAACTGTCGGATATGTAGAAATAACATAATTAATACTCATGTAGGTACAATCTCCATGAATATCATTTCATTAATAAAACATTCCATATAAGATAGTGGAAATGGGTTTACCTCGTGTGTTTAGAACAATTAATGATACAAAGAGATAGAAGAGTGGATGAAAATAGAATAGAAAAGTATGCAGATTTGGTACCCAACAAGAGCATCAGTTAGTAGCTTTTTTTCAATTCATTTTAGAATTATTCTTGGAAAGGAGAAGGAGTTAAAGCAAGAAAAGGAAAGGAAAAGAAAGCAAAGGAATGACAAGGAAAGGAAATGAAAGAAAATATCAAGCAAGGAAGAGAAGGATCAAGCATCTTCAATAGGAATAATGCAGGTAACAGATTGCATGTATGATTTCCTATCTGGCTTTGACTTGCATGGTGTGTAAATGTTGGTATTTGGTTCTTTTACTATCGATGGCATGTTTTGGTCGGGTTTTAAGAGTGGTTTTAACCCTTGCCTTGCCCTTTTCCATATATCCATGGTGTGATGAGATTGTTCTCAGTTATGAGCTTGGGAATTGTTATATGGTTTTGGAATCCAAGGAGGAGGTGGTCTGAGGAAAATTCCCAAAGGCCTAGGAATCCCTTGACCGGTTTTGGTGGGATACATGGTAAATCCTGAGGGTGGTGTCTCGATAAGGGCCTAGTGATTCGGTTAGAGACAAGGAGACGGAAAATTCCTCAAGGATATTGATGAGATCCGAAGGCATTCCAAGCTCGGTTCGGTTTAGTGATCTCAGTGCTGGTTTAGGTGATATCACGATATGGTGAGGGTGGATGTGGTTTAACCTACAGATTCCCTAGGTTTTTTTTGAGTTGGTTTATCCATGGGATCCCAGATTCATGCTTGGAATATGGCACGGGGTTGAATATCTAAAAGAAATATTTGGTTCACCCATGTCTATGGTCGAGTGGTACGTGGAAGTCCTGATCCTAGTTAGCTCTTGCCTATGTTTAATGAAAGTTAAGTTATATTCTTTTTTACTTGTTATTATTGGGCTTTAATGGTTGTTATCTTATGGTTATTTATGTGGTTATATGCTGGTTAGAATCATGGTTATGTAACTTGTTGTAGTCATGGTTCATTTCATGTTTTTACTTATAACTGAAAGAATAATTGATGCAAGACCTAATTGATGTTAAGACAACTAAAGAGAGAGGGTGGTGATACTTATTGCTAAGTATCATATGAATTTATAGTCCCTTATGCTCAGTGTTGTATTCATCACATGTAGTTTACATTATTGCTAAGTCTTTGACATAATGCCAGTCCTGGTTGGGGATGGTCAAGGCTAGTACTGGTTTCAATTTTTGGTTTGTAATAATTTTTTCATGTCATAACACTGAGCAAAAAAGGCCACGGTCACACTAATGCAAGACTATGGGAGTGACTAGAAGTTTCTAGTCGCATGGAGGGTTTCGCAAGGGAGCGAATAGGGCTCAAGCTTAGGTAAAACTCAATTTGTATAAAGGGATGGACACCTAGAGAGGTTGGGTTACTCTTAGAGGATCCTGTGACACATGAAGGAAGTCAATAAGGTTTGTTTTTCATTGCCATTTTTAAAAATCACCTAGGAGGTTGAGTCTTGTCAGAGCGGCCCTTCATCTCATGTTTACCTCGATTAAGTAGATGAAAGTGGGTACATGTGAGGGGAGGTGTGTAACATCCATAACTTGAACTTGGAGGTCAGGTCATATCATAGTGACACTTATCTCATGTTTATCGTGTCTAACTAGTAAGAGTGGGTAAATGTGGGGTGGGTGGTTATATAGAAGTGAAGAAAATGTAAGATGGAATTTTTATTTATCAAACAAAGTATGCAAAAAAAATCTTAAAGAATTTAAAAATGAAAAGAAAAAAGGTTGTGACAAATCCAATAACCATTAGTTTGAAATTGAGTAAAGAAGATTGTAGAAACAATTTAAATCCAACACTATAAAAAATCATGGTTGGAAATTTGATGTATATGGCTGCAACTAAACCTTATTTAATGTATGCAGTGAGTTTATTTTCAAGATTCTTGGAGACACCAAAGGAGACACATTGGTTAGTAGCTAAAAGAATTATAATTTATGTTAATGGAACCGAAGGATATGGCATTTGTCTACTACAAATGATTTTAAGTTGTTTGGATATACTGACAATGATTGGGGAAAAATGTGGATGATAGAAAGATCACATCAGGCTATGTTTTTCATTTGGGTTTGGTAGTCATTTCATGGGCTTTCAAGAAAAAATCAATTGTTTCTCTTTCCACAATTGAAGTTGAATATGTCACAGAAACAGGGTGAGCATGTCAAGAAATTTGGATGAGAAGAATGTTAAAATATTTAAGACATGAACAAGAAGAAACAACAAAGATTTATTGTGAAAAAATATATATAATTTCTTTATCCAAAAACCCAGTCTTTCAGAAGAAGTAAATATATTTACATAATGTACCATTTCATCATGGAGATAATTAATGATGGAGAACTTATTTTGGAGCATTACAAGTCTCAAGTAAAATATGTAGGAATTTTCACCAAACCATTACCAAAGGAAAAAAAAATCATCTAAGAGACAGCTTGGGAATCATGAATATCAGTAGTTGTGATTAAGGGGGAGTGTTGGAAATAATACCAACTACCCCATTTAATGTTCATAAATGTTCCATTCTTGGAGTACAAACAAATCTAGTCATAGTTTTTTCCTTCATGCTCAAACAACATGAAAATAAATGAATTTTTGAACACTTTACATATTTCCATCTCTACAAGCTATAAGTAACACGAAGTTAACATTTTTAAACTAAAACCATGAAAATATTAATGTGCACATGGAATAATTATTAAATGCATGATTGAACTGCGCATTGGATCAGGATACTACACAATAAATATGTGAACTATGCAAATATATGTTTTATTAAATAGTTTAATAATGGTCCCATGTCATGACATATAAGAAGGGTCAATATATGTTTTTTAATATAAATTTTTAAGTGTGTGTCTATAGGTCTTGGAGAGTGTGATCAATTATGAATATTTTATTTTCATTTTGATATGCGCAATACTTTTTTTTGGTCTACTTTTTTTTTCCCTCTTCATATTTTCTTCAAACAAGCTAATTGATTTTAGAATAAGAAAAATGTTAATTTCAACGTGCCTGCAAAAATGAGCTTTCGAAGAACTTTTCTCATCCAAGTAGGAACAAGTCAACTTGGCTAGCAAAGAAAGAGGTCGAAGAACCAAGGAATAAATCAATAAAGTGTTGCGATTTCAGGGAAGAGAATTTGTTATAGGACTTTCCCAACAAACAAAAATATTACATAAGGGTGTACAATGTCCAAAAAGTTACTACAACCAATGATGTGGCCTAGAGTGTACCTTGGATTTATGCAACTATGGAAAACACAAAAGCAAACCACTAAGCCTCAGCAGTGGAAATAGAAGGTATACTTGCTAACCATCCTATTTCAATTTTAATTGACTTTATTTCCAACATCAGATATGTTACTCCACTAGTCATGGAAGCCTACATTTTACATAATAAACGACATGCTAAACTTGTTGATTTTTGAAACTAGAGTCAAATTCCACTTTGGACAACTGATATGGTCGAGATTATAATTGCATTAGATTCATCTTTTCGAGAGGACAAAAATTGACCTACATATCACCCCAATGGTTTAAGCAGAAGTTAAATTATGAATTATTTTATTTATTAACAAAATACAGTGGGTCGGCCTCAACACATGGAATTAGTCAAAGCCACAAGTGGTCCCTCACAAAAGCTATAAATAGAAGCGACCACAAGCTCATTCTCACACATTCACTCATAATATTGTCTTATTGCACTCTTTTTCTTGGTTCGTCTATTCTATTTTGATTCGCACAGGTTCAACAGAAAAAGCTCATGCAGGTAATGGAATCATAGGCGAGAGGCTCGCACTGAACTAAGGCTTCTGGTCCATAGCCATAGGCACAAAAGTAGTGAAATCGGGCCAAGTCCATGAGCACAACGTGGCAAGGTAGCAGCCAAGCTACCATAGCCACGGGCAGAGCGTGACAAGTCGCGACTAGGGTTTAGAGACTAGATTGAGATGATATGGAGAAGATTCCTGGGAAAAATGTGTCCTACCAGTAGCTAGGAGAGATTTAGTCACGAGCATATCGTGTTCAGGTCGCGACTAAGGGTTTTTTTTTAGCATATATGGGTTAGGTCATCTTTAGTTTCTTGTGCAGTGCTTCCAGACTTCAGTTACTCAGTCACAAATTTTTATGATTTGTCTTTGAGAGCATACTAGATTCAGATCTATGATTTGGAAGTTTTATCACTTTTCCTTAGTGATCTATTAGATCTAGGTTAATTGATGTTGTAGATATGATCTATTTATTTCCACTACATATATATTGGGCTCATTTTACTATCTGCTAAAAACTTTTTATAACGATCTATTAAATAAGAATATTTGAAAGGGTTCCCCCTTGTCGATTTTCCCTGATCTTGGACCAATTTACTGTCTCTTATGGTTGTGTTGTTGTCTTCTTTATCACTGCATATGTTTTTCTATCTTCGGTTACAATTTATGATTAATTACACTACTAATAATTGGATGCATTGTTTATGAAGAATTAATTTTGGCTAAAGTAATTGATACAACATAGAAAAATCTGAAAATTTAACATGGTATCAAAGCCAAGTTGAAGGAAAACCCCAAAAGAAGACAAAAAATGAATCCTTCATTATCATTAAGTAGATCTACTTGTAAAATTCAAGATGTCTTCCTCTACCTTCAAGGAACATGAGAAATTGGGTGATCCATGAAAATTTGCTGCAAGGAAAGTCAAGTTGGAGATCATAGCTGAAAACAATGATGTGCTGGAGTACATTCAAGGAATGATGCCCAAGCCTCCAGAAAATTCCTCTGCTTCTCTTAATAAAAAATACAAGAAAAGTGAGTCCAAAGCAAAGAAAATTATAGCTAATGGTTTACAAGATCATTTACTTGCATATGTTGGGAATTTAAGAAATTCTAAAAACAAGTATGACAAGATAGCCTACATGTATGAAATCAACAATATGAATGAGATTATCACCTCGAAATATCAACTCAACTAAATGAATATGAACAAAGGTGAAAATTTTCAGTCATTCATTATGAGGATCTCTCATCTTAGAAATCAACTGCAGAGGGTTGGAGAGAATGTGCCTGACATAGAGCTGGTTTTCGTGACTCTTAGAGTTATCCATCATGTTTGGGAAACCTTCATTACTACAATCAGCAACAACAAAATTCTCCCGTCATTTGATGAAATTGTTGGAAAGCTTACTCAAGAAGAATAAATAATGATAGCAAGAGGAATAATTCATAAGCATGAAGAGGGAGAGCCTACTGCATATATCACCCATAATAAAAGGAAGAGGTCAAAAGGAGGCCCTTCTAGAAAACATCCTCCTCAAAGCTCAAAATTAAGGAATGACATATCACTATCCCATATTGAATGTTATAACTATCACAAGAAAGGTCATTACACATGTGATTGTCCTGAGAAAAAAAATAGGCCATGATAAACACCAGAAGCAACAAAAATGATAAAATAAGAAGAGATAATCAAAGGAACAATTGAGACACAATATATGAAAGGAGAAGAGATTCTTCAAGCGACCGTGAAGAAGAAAATCCTCCTCAAAAGAAGTCAAGGGCTCCCAGATATGAAAGTAATGTTGTGAATACATATGAATATATTCTCATTTATACACTTACTAATTATTCTCCACCAGATTTGTGGAATAGTTGGTTGGTTGAAAATGGGGCCACTCATCACTTCTATGGATAAAAATAATTCCTCTTTAATCTGGTAGAGAGGGATACTAAACTAAAGATAATTCTTGGAGATAACTACACTCATCACGTAAAAGGATTTGGATCTATTAAATTTCAGTTGAATTTTGGGTAATCAATATTTCTACATGATGTTATGTATGTGTCAGGTCTAATGAGGAAATTGATTTATATATTAGCGTTAGAAGATAAAGGGATGAAGGTTTCCCTCATCAATGGAAAGGTCTTGAATTTTTCTACCGATTCACATATGGAAGATGTATTCACATTAGGTCTGGGATCTAAAGGACTCTATAAAGTCACAATATGGCCACTTCTAGCATTGGTTCATAACACCAATCATCTAAGAAAAATGTGGTATCGTAGGCTAGCTCATATACACTATGATGCTCTTCTGAAATTGAAGAAATTGGTCTCAGGTATTCTTGATGTTCAAGCTCCTCATGATGGAGTTTGTCTAGGTTTCACGAGTGGAAAGAAAACAAGGGGACCATTCCCTTCCAATAAGAACAAGACAATTGATATCATCCATCTCATTCATTCAGATATATGTAGTCTATTGCATGTGCATTATATTGTTGTTCATCTCTACTACATCACCTTCATTGATGATTTCTCAAGAAATACATGGTTATACTACCTCAAGCACAAGGACAAATCCTTTGAAAAATTCTAGGAATTCAAATCTTTGATCGAAAATCAATCAGGAAAAAGAATCAAAGTTTTGAAGTCTGACAATAGAGGAGAATACATGTCAAGATTCATAGAATTCTACAAGAAATAAGGGATCAAAAAGGAAAATATTGTTCCATATACACCTGAATAGAATGGATTAGCTGAAAGGAAGAACTGGTCTATATTGGAAGATACTCATGCCATGCTTCATTATCAAAAGAACCAAATTTTGTGTGGGCTGAAGCCACACATTCTACTTTATATGTTCAAAATCGAGTGCCTCATAAGGCATTGAAAAACAACACTCCTGAAGAAATAGTCTCAGGTAACAAACCCGAAATTATCCATCATCATATATTGAGATTCCCCATATTCTTTCATGTGCAAAAGGAGAAAAGAAACAAATTGGAAGCTATAGGAAGAAAAGGTATGTTTTTGGGTTATTTTGAAAAATCTAAAGCATACAAAATATATATTCCTGGTAAAATGAAGGTGGAAATTAGCAGGGACATAACTTTCAATGAAAATTTAGCACTTTGTATAGCAAGGGACATTCCTCCACCTCCCAAGGAAGATGATGAGGATAGGGATATTCTATATGTTCCTTCCATTTCCAAGTTAGATGATATTTATATTCCCATGGAGCCTATGGATCCTTTAGATCCACCTCATAGTGATCCTCCTTCAAATAAAATACCGCTTTGGCTTCATCACACTTTAAAATATAATGAAATAAACATTCTCATTTGAATATATTTAGAGAAAGGAAGGAACCATGCAAGTATCAGGGATATGTAGCTACTATGAGCACTATGATTCAAGATGAACCATGTTATGAAACCAAATCCAGAAATAGAAGAAAAGAGAGATCAATGCCTTAGAAATAAACCACTTCGAGGGTATGCACGCATTGACAGTTATCTAGTGAAACTGGGTTTCACAAGAAGCAATTTTGATTCTAGCCTCTATTTTAAGGTTGTCCAAGGTATGCCATTGATTCTAGTTCTATATGTTGATTATCTATTCTTAACAGGAAGTGAACCGTTGATGATTGAATGTAAGAGGAAGTTAGACTCTGAATTTGACATGAAATATCTTGGGCTCATGCACTAATTTTTGGGCCTTGAGGTGTGGAAAAGGCTTGTAGAGATCTTTCTCTCACAGGGAAAGTATTTTGTGAAGCTGCTAGAAAGGTTTGGTATGACTAAGTGCAAATAAGTTGTGTAGAAAAGTAGCTGGACTTGATATGGAAAATTCATTCGAGTACATAAAACTAATTGGGGCTCTCATGTTCCTTGTGAAAACCCATCTAGATATATGTTATGTCGTTAACGCATTGAGTCAATTCATGACCAAGCCCCTTCATGCACATTGGATTGTGACCAAACATGTGTTTAGATACTTACATTGATCGATCACACTTGGTCTGAGATATTCTGCTGGAGTTATTCAACTTCATCGATACTGTTAGCTCCCGATCTGGACCTCAGGCTAAAAAAGGGAAATCAAGGTAACATCTAAACCACACTTAGCCTTGTAGCTAGCCCTACAAGGTCAGGCGAGGGCTCTCTCTGTGAAAATATGTTCAACAAAGTACAATTATGAATTGATTTCAGGCTAGGTATAATAATGGGAAAAGGTTTAAATGAAATGAATGAATTTTAAGGGATGTATGGAGCAAATAGGACAGTTTGAAACTGGGGAATTAAATTAGGATACATGTTATTTCATGGGGCAAGGTAGGCAGGGGATTTTAGCAATAAAGTTTAAATAGGGATGGAATGGAAAGATTGATGAGGAGCTGAAAAGGGCATAGAAAATGGATCCTTTTCAAACAGAATAAAAACACAGAGTATTGAATGATTCCCAAAGGCAGAGCATATAAAATGGATTCTACATTTCTATCTTGAAAGCATTCAAAAAGAGATGTTTATGAATGAATGGTACACATAACAATTTACATATGAACACAAAAGAGAGAACAAATGCTAAAACTCATACCACATGGATCCCACAAATCAGAGCTGCATCTCTTATTAATTCCCTGTCCAAAACTGTTACAATGGAGCATAGAGCGTTCTCCTTGATTTCCACACTGTTCCCCTACTTACTGATTTACAGACTGCTTTAAAAATGATTTACAATTACATTAAATAGACTAAAGTGTGGGAACACAGATCCACAGAAAAAGGGAGTTGTTTTAACAGCTGAAGAACTGAAATCCGATCATAGAAAAGAGATCCAAAAATATGCCTAAAAGAAGGAGCAACGTTACATTTCACTACTTTGGCAGATTCACTTTACGTTGTTGAATAAAAAATAGACAATTTGAAGAGCAGATCCCTATTTTTATGTTGCTGTAGACATCTCTGTTTTATATTAGCTCTCGGCCCTTGACTGTCGCTTTTCTTTCTATTATTACTCTAAAGAGAATTTACTTTGAATAAAATTGCATTGGAAATTATAAAATGAAATTAGGCCTTTAAGTGAAGGGAAAAACCGATTTTGGATGGAAGGAACAAAGGGAAAGGAGGTGGGGTCCGCATCACAATCAGAATTGGAATCAATGGGCAGAGGGGATATAATATATAATAAAACTTTCGAAAATATATGTTGCGATGGTGTCATCACAATCAGGATCGAAGCGGGACAGGGAGAAGATGTATAAGGCAAAACCTCCGATGCGATTGGCGTAGGCCTGATGGGGTAATACAATAAAATAGTGGAGAAATCCTTTATAAACATACGAAAAATGATTTTCCCCTTTTTACAAAGGGAGAGGACCAAATTTCACTTGAAAAGGGGAAAGGTATCAAGGTGGGACTGGTATATATAACCGCAATTGGAATCGGGCTTGGGAGCGGGACCAAGTGTATTACATCACAGGATTTTCCTGATGCGATTGGGAATAGGCAATGAAGGGGAAGGCCTTTGGTAAAACAAAATAAAATAACGTTTGATTTTTTACAAAGGGAAGGGCCAATTTCTTATGAATGGGGCGGAATTATTATGTGGTGGGACCCGAAGGTCCATCAGAATCGGAGATCGGAGGAGGGCGGAAGGAATATGTTATGTGATTATGCAGATGCGATGGGGTGACGAACTGTGGGCCGTCCGATCGGGGGGAGCAGATCGGCGGCACAGGAGTAATTAGGAGTTTGGAATCGGGAGAGAATCAATTGGAGGGGAGCGATCAAAAGCACCGATTGAATACAAACCGTCAGATCGTTTGATTGGATCAACGGTTGAGATGACATCGGGCGGGTTTCCATCAGAAGGGAGTCAAAACAATCGCATCGAAGTTTTTACCATGGGCCAATCGGGGCGCATCGTTTAAATTTTGTGATGCGATCAGGGAAAGGAAGGGAACAGAATCAGCAGGGATTATATGATATGGAACCTTTTAAAAATTTATTATAAAGTTCTAAGGTATGGAGGGGAAGTGGTTATATATTGCGATTGCGACACGGGACTTTATAATAAAAACTTTAAAATGTTTATTATAAAGTTTTAAAGGAGTATGGAGGGGAAGTGGTTTAATCGCATTGGATTTCTTTTTGTATTGCGATTATGTAATTGGAAGGGGAAAATAAGGGTTTTATAAAAGAAAATATAAAACTTTAATAGAATAAATTTTAGGGAAAGGTGGGAAAGGGGTTTTGTTTTAGGGTATAGGGGACTTTATTCACTTAGGCATAAATTCAATCCATAAGTCAGTTTTGAGAGTGTAATATACCGTTGGAAAGATCTTTCTGAGCTCTTTCTATTGAATCTACTTAAAACATGATTTGACACTGAAAATTCTATGGAAAACTTCCCTGAAGGGCAGGGTGATGACTTTTGTGGAGAAAGCAGCTTCTGAAATGTGACTTATTACATATGCTGACATAAAATTACATAATAAATGATGATAAAGGAAAAATATCATGTTTTCACCTCAAAACATTGTTTTGAGGTGAAAATTACATCAAACTGAATAAAACATTTCTTTGATCTTCCCAGGTGCTGTGACTTCGAGTTTATTTATTTCCTCATGACCTTGCTGATATTTATTGACACTCGAATTATTAATTTGACCATGGTGAAATCCTAGAACCTAATGAGACCCATCCTATGACCTACTAACATGGATTTGGGAATGAAAATGACTCATAACTAAAGACCATAGAGGGGAGAATCAACAAGTTTCACATGAGGGAAAACTGATGAAAAAATTACTACCATCAATGGATCCATGACCTAGTGGAATGGTGAAATTTATTGGTATGGGACTCCTAATATGCAAATGCAAAAGAGAAATTTTGATCACTGATGGCAGTATAACTAGACTGACACTAACAGATACAATGATGCTCATTAGGCAGGAAATGTTACTGACGGAAAGAGTACATATGATTTTTGTTTCAGTCTTGGTTCTACCATGATATCCTTGATGAGTCGGAAGAAAAAATCGTTAGCATTGATCACCATGGAAGAAAAATAAATTGCTGCTAGGATGGCTATTTGCAAATTTGTGTGGTTAAGGAAGCTCTTCGGTGAGATATTTGGTCAAGTCTTAGATACCACAGTGATATACTCTGAAAACAAGAGCGAGATTCGTTTAGCAGAGAATCATGTGTTTCATGACAAGTCCAAGCACATAGATATTCGATATTACTTTATTCGTGGCATGGTGAAGAGAGGAGTTGTTAGACTCCACCACATATAGACCATCGAGAAGATAACATATATTCTCACCAAGGAACTGTCGAAATGAAAGTTTCTTGGTCTTCAGAGAATAACTTGGACTAATGGATATAACCCCTCCAGATAAGGTGAAACACTGATCGAGGACATTGAGCAAACTCTTCCTACCCTGCTTGAGCTCTTGGGGTGAGGAATTGAGATAGAGGGCTCTTGGGGTTGAGGGATATTTGGATAATATGACACTACCTTATCTGTTACTCAGGGTTGATATGCTACTCCCCTATCTTCTTATGGTTGGAGATGTTTCTCCCCTATCTAGTTTATGCAGAGTATACCCTAGCTGGCATCATACCCTTAAGCAAGGCTTGTTAGGAATATTGCTCCTCGTTTGGCCAATGAGTTAAGAGTGTAATTGGGGTGTACAACCCAAGCCGATTATGTTGCAAATGTCATACCACATGACTGTTGAGATTCATTGATGGGAATATTGGTAAGCAATAGGATTGGGTTGAGATTTTCTCGCCTTTTTGTGATTTTGGGTTGAGAATGGGCTCCCCGATGAGATTCTAGGGTCGGAGATGTGCTCCCATGTATGATGAATTGTCATGTTTTTTTTTTTCTAAGTAATTCTAATTCTATTAATGTGACATAAAGATACAAGGAGGTTCAGGCCTCTGTAGTGCTAGCCCAAGTCAGGAGAAAATTTCATCAAAAAGTAGAAAATTAGACTGCCCTTGTTAGGGAAACCAGTCCTTTAGAGAGGTTTTTTGCTACCCATGCAGGGGAAACCAGCATGAAAAGTAGAAGAAATAAATCTTTGTTTATGTCCAAGAAAACATTAATGTCTAAGAAATAAAAAAAAACCCAAACGAGTTAGGGCCGAAGACCAAAATCTAGTTAAAACCAAAGTGTCTAATTGTCATTTGGTGAAGGAGGAGGTTCTTCCACGATTAAGCATTTGTATTTGTCGCTGGCATCTTCTGCTACATGTTTTGCACATGTGGCGACTTCAATACAGGTGGCGTCCTCAGCATTGGTGGTAGCTTTAGAGAGGCGAATTTTGTTGTAGTCGTGTTCTCCCCTAGGCCAATCCTCGCTGCTTTTGTCTTTGCTTCTACGACTAGAAGCGCCTTTCTCTATGGCAGTGGGAGCACCATGACCCCCTTCATTTTTCTGCAATTTGGTGGAAGAGAGGACATCGAAACTGGAAGGTTCCTCCCTAAAATACACTACGATGAAAGAAATAATACAAGGTTTATCCATAGTGCAGGAATAATGGAATTGGGCGGAATGAGTGGTGTGGCAGAGAACAACCTACTGAGAGAGTGGAGTGGAGGCAATTATTTCCATTTGGGGTAGTGTCGGAGAAGTGGCATTCGGAATTTGAGAATAGGGCTGCGAATGAGAGGCAATGTTTGAGGGCAGGGAGCGAGACCGTCGCGTTGCAGGGTAGTGGCCATGTGTATGCTCCAACAAAGAAGAGGAGGTATCAGAATGAGATGAAGGGGGCATGTGAACGACCCTGCCACAGTTGCTACCATGACGGCATCGCATTCAGTGCCGCAGGCAAGGCATGGTAGCTTTGGGATGAGGAATATGAGGCTCAGATGCAAAAGAATTGAAGGACTCAGGATGCCAAAATGCAGAGGCCAAATGCAAGCTGCAATGCAAGCTCTGTGAGAAATGTAAACCAGGCATGAACTCAATACAACAGAGAATATTGCAACGCCTCCCGGTATGCATTTGGGAGCTCAGCTCCGAGATACCAGGGGGGCAGGTGCAACCCAATAGAACAAGAGAAGAGAAATTGCGACGCAATAGAGGAGATGGAGAAGAAGGCCGACTCTGAGAGCTCATCTTGTAGAGACAGAGATAACATCGGCTCGAGTGCAGAGTAAATGAGTCATAACATTCACTGCTGGCTCCATTTATTTCAATTCGCGTGAGCTCGTGGGTGGCCCTGTGGCCATGCCACTTGCCAACCCTTGATCTCAGCCGTAAACCAGCCATACGGTCACCCTTAATTGACACCCGCATTCGGGAGATGAATTATCATGTTGCTTACTAGAGGTGGAAGATATTTTTCCCTGATTATTCTTCTTCTAGATCCAAGAAATTTTCAGCAGATGGAGTTGAGACGTGATGACACCATGATGTAAAGATCTACAAACAGAGGTTATCAAGTGGAATTATCCCTAGTTAAGAGGGACTCTTAATTTTTGCAACTAGAGTCAAATTCCACTTTGGATAGATCATATGGTTGAGATTATAATTTCATTATATTCCTCTTTTCGAGAGGACCAAAATCGACTTACATATCACCCCAATTGGTTAAGCAGAAGTTAAATTATGAATTATGGAATGGTTTGGCCTCAACACATGTGGATTTAAGTATTAAGGGGTTTCCACAGCGCATTATATTAGATACAATATTTTGGTATTCAACAGCATTAAGTAAGTCATTCATCTGTGACCATTTCCATGAGAGTTAGTCGTAACTGACTAATTTATATAAATCTATTAGTCAAAGCCCCAAGCGGTCCCTCACAAAATCTATAAATAGAAGTGACCTCAAGATCATTCTCACACATTCGCTCACGATATTTCTTATTGCACTCTTTGTCTTGGTTATTATATTTGGTTTTGCTTGGCACAGGTTCAATGGAAGAAGCTTGTGCAGGGTACAAAATCATAGGCAAGAGGCTCGCACTAAACTAGGGCTTATGGGCCATATCCACAAGCACAAAACTAGTGAAATCTGGTTAGAGCCATGGGCACAATGTGGAAAGGTAGTGGCTAAGCTGCCATAGCTGCGGGTAGAGCGTGACAAGGTCACGGTTAGGGTTCAAAGTCTAGATCGGTTTGATATGGAGCAGAGTCGTGGGCACAGTGTGTCCTTCCAATGACCAAGATAGCTTTAGTCGCATGCACAACATTTTGAGGTCACGACTAAGGGTTTTTTTTAGAAGATCTTTATTAGGTCATATTCAGTTTATTTCACAATGCTTCCAGATTTCAGTCGCTTATTCATAGATGTTTTTGATTTGTATTTGAGAGCATCCTGGATTCAAATCTAGGATTTGGAAGTTGATATAACTTTGCTTCAATGATCTATTGGATTTGGGTTTATTGATGTTGTAGATATGATCTATTTATTTACCTTGCCAATATATTGGGGTCATTGTACTCTCTGCTGAAATTTTTTTATGAAGATATATTGAAGAAGAATATTTGAAAGGTTTTCCCCCTGGTGGGCGTTTTTCCCTGGTCTTGGACCAATTTTCTGTCTCTTATGGTTGTGTTGTTGTTTTCTTTATCATTACATGTATTTTTCTATCTTGAGTTATATTTTATGATTAATTACACTACTAATAATTGGATGAATTTCTTATGAAGAATTAATTTGGGCTAAGGTTATTGATACAACATAGAACAATCTGAAAATTTAACAAAAACGTGGTTAGTTTAGTTAGCCACCAAAGTAAAAGGGAAGGTGATTTATTTATTTAATCATGCCACTTTTAAGTGTCTGGCATGAATACCAAATTCACTTTATATATATTTCCTATGGGTTCATATGACTTGCTAATTGGCATGGAATGGCTGGGAGCCCATAGGGAAAAATTACATTGTTGTGTTGAGACTTTGGAATGAATAGATGATGAAGGAGAGTAAAGTTTATTTCAAGGAGTGTGGAAGTCTATTTGTATGAGGAAAATTTCAGCTCTTCAATTAAAAAAAAGTTGAAGGAAGGGATGTTCCTTGTATGACATACAAGTGAGAGGTTTAGTAGAGGAAAATGAGCTAAGAAATGAATATAATCCAATTATGAAGGAATATATTGATGTATTTCCTAAGTATATTCCAATATCACCACCTATGAGAGACATCAATTTCTTAATAAAGCTCACTCAAAAATCAATGCCTATGTCTAGGGCACCCTATAGAATGGGAACACTTAAGTTAGTGGAGCTAAAAATAAAACTGAAAGAAATGTTGGATAAATGGTACCTTAGACTCAATGTGTCACCCTAGGGAGCTCCAAAATTATTTCTAAAGAGAAATGATGGCACCCATAGGATGTGTATTGATTATAATAGTTGAACAATGAAACCATTAAAATAAAATATTCATTTCCAAGAATTTGTTACTTATTTAACCAACTAAGAAGAAGCACAATTTTTTCGAATATAGACTTGAGGTTCAGGCATTATCAATTCAGGATCAACAACGAGAATATACACAAGACTACATTCATGACTAGATATGTACACTATGAATTTGTAGTGGTGTCATTTGGGTTGGCATCATTAATAATGTTCTCAGTAAATGCTTGGAAAATTTTGTGTTGTTATTTAATGATGACATCTTAATGTATTCAAAGACCAAAGAGGACCATTAAGAACACCTCAAGGCCATGTTACAAGTGCTACAAGAGCACCAGATATATTCTAACCTTAGCGAATGTGATTTTTTTCAATTGCAAGTGCACTACTTGGGTGATGTTATCTCCAAGGAAGGATGGCAGTTGATCCTTAAAATATCAAGGCCACACTAGACTGGCATACTCCTTCGAATGTAATAGAAATTAGATCTTTTATGGGGATGGACAGATACTATTGGATATTCATTTAAGGATTCTTGAAGATTTGACACCTAATTACAAAAATGCAAAATAATGGTGTGATATTTCATTAGAAATCAAAGTGCACAACAATATTTGAATAGCTAAAGAACGTTCTCACACATTCCCCTATTTGAATATTGTAGACCTAGATACAGATTTCTTGGTTTTCATAGATTCCTATAAGGAAGGACTTTGTGGATTTCTCATGTATGATGGACATGTGATCAATTATGAGTCTATAAAATTAATTGAGTATTAGAAGAACTGTGTAACACATGATTTACATCTTGCAACCATTTTATATGCTTTAAAAATGTCGAGGCACTACTTGCTTGGGATAAAAGTCTATATTAATGACAAACCACAACAAGATGAGGTATTTATTCAATAAATCCCAGTTGAATGTTAGTAAAGATAGATGGATGGCTCCTATTATTGAGTTTGATTTAAAATAAAGCACATTAAAGGGAAAACAATGAGTGTTTGATGCACTGAGGAAAATCATGCAAGTAATACACATGGCATCCAAAAGCACATGTGAGCATAGCATTAAAGAAATATTGAGAGAATAATTATAGGAATATGAACACTTCCAATATACAAACAAGTTCTTACAACAAGAGCCCAAGGGGCCAATGGAAGAAAAATATCAGCTAACCTGAGATGGATTATTACAATTCATAAAAAAATCTATATACACCCAATGTGGTTGAATTAAATAAGCTCATCATGGATGAGTTTCACATAACATCATGTGAAAGTCACAAAGTGTATCAAAATATGATAACAACCACCAAGAAATTGTACTTCTGGACCGGGATGAAGAAGGAAATTGGTGAATATTTGTCAAACATTTATAATTCCAATATTTTAAAGTGGAATGCAAGCACCCAATAGGTTTTTTTCCACCAATAAAAATTTCAAAATGGAAGTGGGAAGTCATATAAATGGAATTCATCATTGAATAACTACTAACCTCCAAATAAAATGATGCAATCATGGTGGTAATAGATAAGCTAAGCAAGACAACTCACTTTAAACCTCTATGTATACATATAAGGAAATTGATATTGTGTGTATTTTTATAAAATTAATTTATAGATTTCATGGCATTCCTTTATCTTATCGAGATGCCAAGATTACTTCTAGTTTTTGGAAAGCTTTATTTACAAAATTTGGAAACCAATTAGCTATAAGCACAACCTATCATCTTCAAACTTAGGGTAGACATAAAGAGTAAATAAAGTTTTAGAATACATGCTCAGGATGTATATCTTGCACCATCCAAAAAAAAGGAAGAATTTTTTCTTTTGGAGGAATTTGAAAAGAATAATGGCTATGAAGAGTCATTGAATATGAGACCTTTTCAAGCTTTGTATGGAAAAAGTGCAATACCCCAATTAGTTGGGATAATCCAATGGACAAAGTTACTCTTTGATATTTTTAAAGGAAATGGAGCAAAAGGTAATTAGCATAATGAACCAATTTAAAATAGATCAAGACTGACATAAGAGTTATGCATACCATAAAATTATGGACTAGGAGTTTCGAGTATGAGAGCACACATATTTCTGAATTAGGCCAAAAGGAAGTTCCTTAAGGGTGGGATCATGTGCCAAGTTAGGACTATGCTATTATGGACACTTCTATAACTTAGAGAGGGTGGGAGTAGTAGCATACATACTTTCATTTCCTCCCTCAACAAAGCACATTGTGTGGTTCATATCTTATTGCTTAAAATATATATAGATGATGTTAATCATATTATTTATTGGACTTTGATACAGGTGGAACTCAAGGAAGAATTATAATGAGAACCATTGTTCATACATGACAGGATGAACACCACACTCTAAAACTGATTCATTGAAAATTCAAGTTACAATGGAAGCACTTTAGATTATATGAAGCAACAAGGGAGCTAGAGGATGTCATGAAAAGTACATACCCATATTCATTTTCTATATAAAAATTTTAGTTCTACATATTGTAGAACATTGAGGATGGTGTTCCTATAAGGGGAGGGTAATGTAATATCCCTTTTACTAATCCCCAAGTTTTGTAATGTAATAAAAGGATGATAATGATGGAGAACTAACATGGATATATGGACAAAATATTGTGTGTAAATAAATTTGTCTACTAATTTAAATTATAAACTACTAAAGTTGAAGATTAGGACAAGCTTATATGGATCCAAATGTATAGAAGGATAGTTTTCTTAGGAAGCTTGTGAGAGAGATTGTTAAGTTTTCCAATATTCCCTAAATTTAAAATTCTAAACCCTTGATGTGTTTGTGGAGCTACCAAATACCCCGAGCAGTTATGAGGGATAGGGAAATAGGTATGAGAGCTACCCAGGTCTAGCCTATGTACATCACAATAGCAAGGTTGATTTCGCATCCTCAAAACGAAAACATCAAACAACCCTATGTAAAGTGAACACTTATGGTGAAGGTTGGGAATGTGAAGAGTTTCAGTAGTGGAAGAGTATTGGAAATGATTAGGAAAAGAGACATGAATCATGTGTAACCCAAATCATTTTTTGAACATGTAATCTCTAAACCTATGTTTTGGTAAACTAGGTTGCAGTTCATGCTTGATAGATGATAGTTGTGAAAACCCATTGGGACAATATCATTTCCTGATTTGGGTTACAAAAAAAAAAAAAAAACTATGTTATTTGATTGTGCGATGCATGTGGAGTACTAGAAAATCATTAGGGGAAATTTTAGGTAAAAAATGGGCCTCTAAAAAAAAATGTATTAACAAAATCAATTCTAAAAGAACCAAAAATATTCAAGAGGATGATGTCATCCCAAAGGGTAAATATTTTTGGATGGAAAAGAAGAAAGCTAATTTTATTGTATTTTCATCCTATCTCCTTATAGGTTTACTTAAATTTCAAGTGCAAACACCTGATGGATGCATAATTAAATTCCACATCCAATGAGTGGTGTTGTTTGTTCTCCTATGATTAGAGTTAATTTACTTCCTTCTTTGTTTTAGGTTGGTTCGAATCGATGCATACCACTCGCTATATAAGGATATTATTTCTTTATGAAAATGTGTTATTTGAAACCAATTTGATTGGACTACATACCAAATAAAGTGTTTAAAATTTAAAAACTCATTGGACTAACTCATAACGTGCTTTGTCATTGGACTGTCATTGAAATATCAAAGTAATTGATTTTCATGTCCATTTTTTCCAGCTAAATGGAATCATATCCCAGTGGATAGTAACAACTTGGAAAGATTGTTGGCCAAGAAGAGTTGAATAAATACTAATCAATAAATGTGAGAAAATGGTAAGAAACTCATAGAGAGAGAAAAAAATAAGGGACTATAAAACATCATCTCCTTGTAGCTTTTCTTGGCATAGAAGAGTAAACTTTGTATCTAGAATTATGAGTTTTGTATCTGGCTAGCTTCCCTGTAGTTGTTTCAGTGAATGAAGAGATGGGGTGGTATAGAAAATTAGCATGTTGTTTTATTAGGCGTATGTGACTTGTACATATGATTAGTGATTGTCATGTTTTATCCACGACTTCTCAATAAGCTAGAAATGACATAAAATCCAATTTTGGTGCATGGAATTCGTAATTTATGATACGACACATATTTTTTCAACATGGGTTGAAATAAGGTAGGAATGCATGGTTTATTATGGATAGATTTCAAAATATACATTCTACAGGTGAACCTATAGAACAATAAATCCAAATCAATATTTTACCATTGGATTCCAAGAATGTTACTAATTCGTCGAGTGACCATAGAATGAACCGTATTTATCCAACTGTAGCAACATGAATTATATTTGATATTATTTTCTTTCTTGTATGTGCCGCTCTCTTCTAATTTATATATGGACCCATCAAAAAGGAAATTAGTAGAATTGGGAGAAAATCTAATTCTTCCTACACTCATTCTAACTAGTTCCATGGGATCCATGTTCAATGAGTATAATTTAAGGCCTCTCGGATTTTCTATTTCTGTCCAGGAGTTCAATATTGTTTGAAAAACGCATCACATATCTCTAAAAGTTTTGTGAATTTGACTGCTAATATAAGTGGGTTGTTGTGAAGTAAGGGTAGATCCAGTGGTTGAGGTGGGTTGCTAACTCTTCAATTCCACAAAATGACATGCTTAGCCTATATTGATTAAGATCAAGGAGTATGTGGATTTAGAAATTTTTCACTCTGTCTGTTGTTAATAAGGGATGTCTAATGACCATAAATAAAAAAAGAAAAAATAATAATAATGACAATAATTAAAAATAAATAAAAACAGACTGTTGGGAAGCAAGGAATCCACGAATTCCAAAAAATAAAAAAGGCATTGACTCACATATTCAATTTTATATGTAGGATTTTCTAGTGTTCGAGTCACGCTGGAAGCACATTCTTCTAATTTAAAGGTGTGCTATGAACAAAAAATATATAAACTCATTTAGATTTGTATCTTATTTATCTTAAATATAGTTGAAATTGAATCAGATCAAGATTTCATAATTAATTAAGTGATTCATCTCTAGTTTTTAGTAATTAAAATATTTGATTATTAGATTTGTAATTTTTATCCAATGACCCGTGTTAATATAACGAAATCTATGGAAATTTGGTGGTGTACCATGATTGGCGTATGAATATGGGGTTACTCTATCAGAGTTCCACTCGTCCCAGAACCTTTCCCCTTCATGAAAAAGCATTGATATTGTATCTTGTGATGGCTTGGGTTCAAGGCCATGTAAATGTGGCTATTTTTTCTAAGAGAACATTCTGAATTTCCTATGTAACACATGTTTTTATATTAATATGAAAGCCTTAGTTCACAAACATATATATAGAATATTTTACTTTTATTATAAAATTATTGTATAAAACTTTATATATTTTATAAATATTTCTTTCAGTGAAAATATTTGATTATTGAAATTTATAAAGATATACATATTTGAAAGAACTGGTATCATAATTTGAGAGGTGAGACATGTTGTTGGTTGTTGGATTGGCTCGAAGGGACCAATATCAATAACATGATGAACAATATCTATCGTAAAGAAGCCCATTTATGTATGGTGAACAACATAATGGAGATTCGGGATTGTGGTCATTTTGGTTGGTCCTCGACTTGGTATATGATGCTTAAGTATTCAGAGATGCATGGATTAACATGCTTATTAAATATTATTAAACGGGGACGAGGATGAGATTATTTTTAACACATTCTCTTTTTTATTTTGCATCTTAAAGCTACTGAAATTTGAAAACACCATCCTGCTGTGAGATGTCTCACACACACCCCACAAGGAGACCTATAAAATATGGAAAATGAAAAGGGTTTTCCCATCCATTTATTGTTTGTATAAAAATAAATTAAGTTTGAGGAGTAAACCAATGTTTGAGGCTTGTGCTTGGAATTTAAAATTTACCCTACTTATCAATTAAAAATTAGACAACCAATTATCTTTTTTTCGTGCCTGTAATTTTTTGTTATATATAGATTATTGTTGGTCAATTGAAGTATCCACTCATTCAGGTTGAACAAACAACATTCATATATTAAATCACACTAATGAACACATTATAATGGGCTTGAGAGTATGTTGTGGCAACAAGATAGTTGATTTTATAATCAGAAAAGTGTTAACGAACAACATTCATATATTAAATCACACTAATAAACACATTATAATGGGATTGAGAGTATGTTGTGGCAACAAGATAGTTGATTTTATAATCAGAAAAGTATTAATTTAAATGTACCTATCAAAAGTAAGTTTCATCATAAATTCCCCCCTTCAAGTGGGAATAATTCAAATTGGTCAGCAAAGGACAAGGTTCAGTAACCAAGGAAGAAGGAAATAAAGTGTTGGGTTTGTGGGGAAGAACATTTATATTTCCCCATAAGCAAAAATACTACATAAGGGTGTACAATTTCCAAGAAGCTATTATAGTGGAAAACAAAAATCAAACCACCAAGCCTTAGTAACAGAAATGGATGGTATACTTGCTAACCTTCTTATTTCAATTTTAGCTTACTCTAGTTCTAACCTCAGTTATGATACTCCACTATTCATGGAAACATGTGTTTTACATGGGAAAACATGATAAACTTTGGTTTGTTCAGTTAGCCACCAACGTAAAAAGGAAGGTGAGTGATTCTATTGAATCATGCCAATTTGAAATGTGTGGCCTGCATACCAAAGACACTTTAAACATGTTTCCTTTGGGGTCTCATGACCTGTTAATTTCCATGGATTATTTTGGGAGCTCATAAAAAAAATTATATTGTTATCATAAGATTTTATAATGCATAGATAGTGAAGGATAGAAAAGGTTGTTGCGAGTGTGGAAGCCTATTTCTGTGAGGAAAATTTCAGCTCTTCAATTAAATAAATATTTCTAGAAGGAATGTCACTTGTATGCCATACAAGTGATAGGTTTAGAAAATAAAAATGAGTTGAGAATTGAAGTTAATTCCATACTGCAGGAATAATGCCTATATCTAGGGAACCCTTTATAATGAGCACACTTAAGTTAGTGGAGCTTAAAATAAAATTGAAAGAAATGTTGGATAAATGGTACCCTAGACTCGGCATGTCACCCTAGTGAGCTCAAAAATTATTTGTGAAGAGAAAGGATGACACCCTTAAGATGTGTATTGATAACATATAGTTGAACAAGTAAACCAATAAAAACAAGTATTTGTTTCCTAATATGAATTATTTATTTCACTAGCTAAGAGGAGCCACCAGTTTTTTAAAGATAGATTTGAGGTTAGGGTATCATCAAGTATGGATCAACGATGAATATATACACAAGACTAAATTTAGTACTAGACACGGACACTGTGAATTCATAGTGGTTCCATTTGGGTTGTCATCATGAATAATGTTCTTAGTAAATACATGGAAAATTTTGTGTTGGTATTTATTGATGACATATTAGTCTATTTAAATACCAAATAGGAGCAATAAGAACACCTCAATTCCATGTTACAAGTGATATGGGAGCGCCACCTACATTCTAAGCTTAAAGAATGTGATTTCTATCAATTACAAGTGCACTACTGGGTTTTTGTTATCTCCAAGGAAGGAGTGGAAGTTGATCCTAAAAATATTAAGGCCTCACTAGAGTGGCATGATCCTAAGAATGTAATAGAAGTTAGATATTTTGTGGGGTTGGCCAATACTACAAGAGATTCATTAAAGGGTTGTTGAATATTGGGAACCCAATTACAACATTGTGAAAGAAGGGTGTGAGATTTCATTGCACATCAGAGTGCATAATAATTTGAATAACTAAATCACATTTTTACACATTCCCCTATATTGAATATTGAAAACCTAGATAAATATTTATTAGTTTTCATAGATACCTATACGGAAGGACTTTGTGGATTTATCATGGAGGATGGACATGTAATCAATTATGAGTCTAGAAAATTAAATTAGCATAAGAAGAACTATGTAACACATGATTTATAACTTGCAACTATTGTGCATGTTTTAAAAATGTGGAGAAACTACTTTCTTGGGATAAAGTATATATTAATGACAGACCATTGTAGGCTAAAGTATTTATTTGATAAGGCCCGGTTGAATTTTAGGAAATCGATATGGATGGCTCTTATTAATGAGCTTGATTTTGAAATCAAGCACATTAAGGGAAAACAATGAGTGGTTGATGCACTCAACAAAAGAATGTAAGAAATACACATGGAATCCATAAGAACATGTAAGCAAAACATTAAGGAAAGAATGAGAGAAGCATTGTAGGAAGATGAACACTTCCAATATTCAAATGAGTGCTTACAACAATATCCCAAGGGGAAAATGGAAGAAAACTACCATCTAACCAAAGATGGATTATTGTTATTAAGAAATAGGCTTTACATAGCCAACATGGTTGAATTAAAGAAGATAATCATGGATGAGTTTCACATAAGACCATATGCAAGTCACACGGGGTATCAAAAGATGATAAAAACCACCAAGAAATTGTACTAGTGGCTAGAGATGAAGAAGGAAATTGGTGAATATATTGACACATATTTAGAATGCCAACATGTTAAAGTGGAATGAAACCACCGAATAGCTTTATTTCCACCAATACCGATTTTAGAATGAAAGAGAGAAGTCATATCAATGGACTTCATCATTGAATTACCAATAACCTCCAAACAACATTACGACCAAAATTCGTATACGCAATGGAAATATTTAAAATACTTTAAATACGTAAATTTCCATTGTAAGACACATAATTATATATTGAATATTGTATATAAGAATTGATATGAGATTTGAGATACCATGAGGATGAGGGCCTACTTATATACCCTAGGCAGGTACCTCTTCACTAACGGTTATGTATTTATGGACATACATTTTCATTAACTAATTCTAATTAATTAATCAGTAATCACTATTATTTTCATTTACATTATTTGTGTTATTTTTATATATTTAATTCTTAACATTTCCTTGCTCTTCAAAAATCCTTTTCCTCAAAGATTGTTGATGAAAGGGCTCGATCTAATTTCCCATTTCAAATATCTTCTCATATCTGAACTTTTATCTTCATTGATACAAGATGATATAATGCTCTGAGTGATTAAAAAAATTGTTAGACTGAGAATGGATCAGACCATCCTAGATTAACCTTTTGTGGAATCTTCTGATCACTAGAATTTTCTGATGAATAGTTATCATATGACTGAATTTTTCGATATTTTTTGGAACATAAATCTGTTGTTTTTGTTATGTGTGATACTGGTACGTAGATTGATTGGAAATTTTTCTCTTGTGATTCAGATGTCAATAAAAATTTCCCCCGGTTGAACTTTCCATCATCATGTTAGTGGTGGTTTCTTGAATTCCTTCAAGTATTGTTCTTGTTGAGTTGGTTACTGAATCATCATTTCGAAATTATATCATTTGAAATACAATTTATGAATATGTATTCACTTTAATCGGTTTATCCTCTACATGAGTTATGATTTTGATTGGATCAGTAATAATTTCCTTATCTTCAACTTGGACTGAGACGACTGGAGACTTCAATATTGCTTCTTTAAGTTGTTCTAAATTGTCATTTAGTGATTTCTTGTCACTTTTAAGCTTATTTATTTACGTAAGTAAGGCTTGGTTATGATTCCTCAGAAGTGAAATTTCACCATTTTCTGAATATTTGACTTCATTCTTAGTATATTTCTATTTATCTTTTAAATTTTTTATTTTATCTAATAATTTTTTATTAGGGGTTTTTAGGCACAAATTTTCTTTTTCTTTTTCTCATAGATTCTCCTTTAGTTCCTTATCAGAACTTTCCTTTTCTTTTTTTAGTCTTTGTTTCTTAACCTTGGACGTTTTTATCTGTGAAAGTAATTTCTCATTCTGGTCCCTTAGAAGCCAAATTTCTTTGTTGTTTTATTTTGATTTCTCATGGAACTAATCTTCGATATCTTTATATTTATTTTCTGATGCTTTGTTATTTTGTTGAAGTTTAGTGATTTATTCCTTTAATATTTTTATTTTCATCTGGGTATTAGCTTGATATTATTCCAAAGTAAACAATATTTGACATTTTGGACAAGGTGTTTTGTGATTTTTAAAAATTGACAAATATTGATCTTTTGTATGACAAAATGGACACTTGGTCCAAAATGTAGAGTTATGTATGTAATCCATAGTTTCTTTGTTCATCTTCAAATTAGACTCCATTAGTTTTTTTCTTCAGAAATGGACTTCTTTTGTGTTCTTCGATGACCTTAGGGTTAAATGATAACCTCGTTTTCTTTGGTGAATTTGAACACCTTTATGGATTTTTTTTTTTTTTAATAATAATAATTATTACTTTTTAATTATTCTCAAGAATTGTTTTTATTTATTTATTAAACTCTCTTCTTCTTTGTATATATATATATATACACTTTCTCTTTCTTTTTCTTTTTTAACTTTATTTGTTTTATTATTATTTTTATAAAAAAAAATCTATATATATTTATAATTTGTTTTTCTTTTTCTTTTTGAAAAGTTACAACCCTAGTGAAACTTGGCTATTCACCTCTTGTGGGGTATAATATAAAATATATGTCCACTTATGTTCCTTTGACTCAGTTAATTTTCTCTATGTAAAACGTAAAACTTACAATTCACATAAAGAAATTTTGTATTCCTTTTGTTCTTATTTTAACCTGGAAATACCATTGTTATGCGGATTAATCCCTCTTACAGAAAAGAGCAATCTCCCTAGTATCCTAGGGATAGCTAGAAACAAACATCCATTTGTAAATCTTTTTCTCTAGATTATATGCGATTTATAATTTTTATAAACAAAGAAAGAGGACATGCCCCTACCTTGAAATCTAACGTTCGGTGCAGTCTTTTATCGAGTCGCTCTGAAGAGGCTTCTTCAGTAAGTAGAACCTGCAATCAAAGACAGACAAAAGAATTAAAAGCACCTGCAACATATAATAATTGTGAACAACTAATTTAACTTAGTGATCAAGGAATCTAAGTATTGAATTATTCAAATAGGCATAAGAACAACTCAATGAGAAAAGGAGATCCATATGTATTATCCTGAATGAAAAGAGTAACTTTACAACATGATGCCTTGATGTTGTACAAGTTCCTCCCGCGGTCCTGAACAATCGTTCCTCCTTCAGATTGACAAGCCTTCATCTTTTTGAACTAACATGAAGTTATGGACATGAGTGTGTGATCATTCTCATACCAGTAATAACTAGTGTAGAGAATATGCTCTCTTGAAAATTTCTTCAGCAATTACCTTCTGCAAGCTACAATCTACCCTTGAGATTGAAACATGAGCTCAATTTATAGGGAAATGGATGTAGTTTTAGTTCCATGAAGAGGGGGATGGATTCCTCTCATGAATGGATTTGAGCTCCATAGACCAAGAGATAAGCTCCATGAGTGGAGGGATAGAACTCCATGAGTGGAGGGATCAAGCTCAAACTGATCGCGCTTCTAGAAACTTCCAGTTGGGAGAATATTCGTCCAACTGGGCTTCTAGAAATTAATTTTTCCTTTATTTGGTTGTTTACGGGGATCCGTAGGTTTTATAAGCAGAACGTGTGGAATCTACCACAGGCTATAGAATAAATATCTATGGATCCATAAGAAAGAGCTAGGAAAAGTGCGAAGTTAGAATTTTAAGGGTTTTAATGAGCTTTTCTCCAATTCCAAGACTTGGTTTAGGAACATTAGGGTTTTTTACTTCTAAGGGAGAATAATATAGGTAGTGATGAACCTATATAGATAGTCAAATGTCATGGTTACAAAATAGCGTGTAACAGATTGCCCTCTAAAGTGCGATGTCTGAGGTTATTCTGAGGAGTGATGTGCTTTATCATTATGAGGATTGGATTGCGGATACACCAGTCGAAAACCTGTAAAAACATTCAATTCAAGCATGTGTGTGTATATATATATATATATATCATCGCTGAGGTAGGCATTCCCATACATAGATCAAAACTAACTAAATGTTCTGGTATAGAAATGATTTTAAAATTACATCAATAGTAGACACAGTATGGGTGAAACCTTCTATCATAAGTATTCAACTGTATCATGAATAATAAAACTCCTCACAGCCTGGATGGTGGAAACTAGATCCAGGGTCTTGATTTCCGCTTCTCGAACTAGTAAGATTCTATCCATGCGATTGATTGTGTCGAAGTCGAACATGGTAGAAACCACTTGATTATCAGTCAATGATGTAAACTGTTAAAAAGAGTGAGAGAAACCATCAATAATGAAAATGGCTCTCAAAGTACTCAGTACAATCCACGAAGTGTGAATGAATGATTAACAGTCAAACACATCACAAAATCATTCGATCGAAGGTCAATGATGCAACCTATCGTTGAAGGCAAGAAACCTGCTATTAGGGCATGCATATCCCAAGGTACTCATAGGATTGTAGATAAACTTTCTAGATGATGAGCTGTCGTCGATAGAATGTGACCCGTTGTAGGAAATCCTATGACAAGAAACCACTAGATCAAGTTTTGAAGAAATATTTGCAAGGACTGACTCAGGGATGATCAACGCGAATGGAGACAAATGTTTGCAATGAATGGTTTATTTGAACTATCTCTTGAACACATATTGACACTGCAGATGGTTTGGTAACAATTGACCTAAAGCTAATACCCAGAAACCGGCTGAAGACTTTCAATGTGGTTTAATTAACTGTTAGACAAATGATTTTCCCAACCCAGGTACAAGTGTAACAAAAGTGTCATGTTCAAGGGTGGAATACTGCTTTTAAACAAGGGTGACAAATGGATTCCTTTTCTCTTTTTTCCTCCCACCATTACTGACAAGTACCTCTTTATTTTTGACAAGCTTGAGGAGGATAACATTTAATTGTTGTGTAAGTTCATCCTTCAGATGATTCCATCTTAGTATTAAAATTGAACCCTAAGAAGGAGTGGTTCGTTCCTATTTGTAATCGATAGGTCCTTAACTGTTAAATTTTAATGAGTCTAGTCTAGGAGAAACTCAACATTTTTCAGTTTTAGGGAGTCAGAAGAAAAACATAAGTAAACTTCGTGGTTGTACTTTTTTGTAAATTTAGTCTCTTAGGCTCAAAAAAGGATAAAATAATGTAGGAGGGAACTCTATTGACAATGATTAGTCAAATCATACCTTTTTCATAAATATTCCATTTCATTCGGGAAAAGGAGTAAACTTATATTGAAGGGATGATTGTTCATTTCCTTTAACGAGGTCGAATAGTCAAGTACTCTGAAATATTTTCATATTAGAGAGTCTGAAAAGGGCTTAAAAGATAACTCCAGGGTTCACTTTTTTTTGTAATTTTCAAGAGCCCGAAAAAGTGATAAAAATATACTCATCATCAAAATAATTATTTCACTAAAAAACCTGTAACCTGCACAAAAACTCAAAAAATTAAAAATACATGTTCCAAAAAAGTAAAAATATTGAAAATAGCCTTTTTAAGTGAAAAATAAATAAAATCTAATATTTTATTCATTCAAAAAATATAAAAAGTAGTTCAACAAAGTCATTTTCACCTTCTATCTTCATAGTAGTAAATTGAGAGCTTTTGGCAAAAAATTTCCAAAGCCCATATCAGGAGAACTGACTGTTCAAATCGTCATTCGTCAGAACCAGGTAATCCACATCACTTTACTCTTCATATCTATCCATTTCAAATCTCTTTTTTGACTTTAATTTCATTTTTTAGGGAGAAATTATGTTCAAAAATGCGCTCTCAGGGGTCTGCAGGTCATGTGTGCTCTACCTGCGAACCCCGATAATTTTCTAAAAGGAAAATTATCGGGCTACTGTGGTTTTTGTGTGGAGCCCATGCGGACGTCTACGCTGTCTCCACACAAAAACTGTGGAGGCACCATAAGCATTTTAAAATCTACAAATTCTCTAAAAAATGGTTAAAGTTTTTCATACCAATGGTTTCTAACTTTCAAATATGTTCATTTGTAGGCTATTTCACCATGCTAGAGTGGAGAGAACATGAGCATGAGGATATAGACAATGAAGCCATGAATGATCCTCACACAACGCAAGCGTTAAAAAATGGTGGTTTATATAAGTTCTGGGCGATTCAGGGTATGAAATCACAGGTGGAGCTGATGACATGGTTAGTGAACACATGGGATGTTCATGATCATTTCTTTATCATTGGTGACCATCGGCTTACAATCGAGCTCGAGGATATTTATTTTCTCACTAGATTGTGCTGAAGGGGAGAAAAAATATCCTTGTTTTGGGCTAGACAGGGTGGCCTACCTATTGCTAGCTACAAACAACAGTTTTGCAATGATGAGATAGATCCAAAGGACAATCGCATAGACATAAAAACTATCAAGCGATTATATCTCAATGTGATTGCATTCATGGTAACCAGGTTGTGTGGAAGTTCAGCTCCACATGTAGCCACTAAATTTCAAATGCAGACTGCAGTGGAGTGTTTCAGAGGCACCATATTCAACTGGTGAGAAAAAGTATTGGCCAACTGAAAGGCCAACTAACCAGAGCAAAGAACGCAAAGTTAAAAAAACTTTGTTTATGGTGCCATTTTGATTTCCTTTGCTTCAGAGAGAATCCCACTCCTTTCCCCTTAGCTTATTCCAGTGGATCGTGAGGAACCTCAAGAACCTCGAATGGTACATTGGGTTTCATTAATGGCCCACCATGGTGGCGATGGCAGTTCAGTGGTTCGGTTCACTCCGGCATACTTTATGTGGCTAAAGAATCAAGTCTTCACCATTGAAGACTTCCTTTATGAAGGTATATGTTTCAGAGGTGATCCTGAGATGTCTTTGCCTCTAGGGGCACAGTGGGACAAATCAAGTAAGCGAACCATTTTGATGTTTTTAAAATCTAATTTTTATTTGTTTTTTTTATTGTCCAATACTGATTACAAAAATTAAATGCAAATGTTGGTCCACGATGACCAGCTACACTCCGCTGCTTTGAAAGGCAGAAAGCAGAGCCTATAGTACCACCACAGGATCAAAAATCGAATGCCAAATGAAATGGCATCAGATAATAACTCAATGACTGCGTTATATTCTGCAATATTTTTCATTGTTTTACCAAGGCTTACCCCATGCATAGAAGCTGACTCATCAGTGTGTGAATAGATAACCCAAGCTGCGGGAGAGATATTCTGTGTACTACGATAGGCACCATCAGCAAAACCAATGTAAGTTTGAAGGAATGTCGACATCTACAATATCAAAAGTAATCAAGATAAGCAATGATAGCAGTAAAACAAAACTTAAACTAGGCACACTTATCTAATCTAAGGCATACTATCTAAAAAAAATAACTAATATACAAGTGAGATATTCACATTAGAATCAAGCATAATTTCTCTTCAGATAAAGACCATTTCTGGGCTTATCTAAAGAGACCCCGTCATATTCAGTCAATTCATAGGCCTCTTTGGCAAGCACTCGCTTGACAATGTAAGGACCATGCCACATTGGTTCGAATTTCCCAACACCTAGCTTACCGTTAGCTTGATCATATAATAAAACTAGGTCACCTTCTAAAAAAACATGAGGTGTAACACTTTGATCATACTGAGCTTTCACACGTTCCTTATGAGCCTCGGCAGCTAATGTAGTAGTGCACTGAGTTTCATCTAATTGTGCTAAGTACAAAAAACGTTTTTCCTCTTCAAAGGTAACTGGTAGTAACTCTATGGCTTGTTGAACCCTTGGTTAAAATGAGAGGGGGGGGGTGGTGAATCAGTTTAATGCAATCATGGTCTTGTAATACTTTCTTTTATACTTATTTACATCTTCATTTTTTGTTCAACTTAATATACAGAGGAACACCAATATTAATAAGTGAGCAACAGGTATTAAGAAGATTAAATACAGAATTTCAACACATAATCGTCATGCATATAGACAACAAATATAAGTGGAAACCCATAAGGGAGAAAACCATATCTTATTAATGTTGTGATGCAAAGGCAAGCTCCAACTCCCTCTCACCACTGATTTTATGTAGGCTCCAACCTACAGGAGGCTACTACCTCAATTCTGTAAGCTACAACTTGCAAGGAAGCTCCAACTCCCATCTATTTTCTGCAAGCTACAACCTATAGGAGGCTCCTACCTCAGCCATCTACAACTGGACTTCTATCAAGCTACAACTTGACATGGAAGCACCAACTTCCTCATTGTACAATAAAATCGTATGCTGATTTACCTGGATATCAACTTTGTTTTCCTCCTTCTTTACTGTTGTCCTTCCAGCCTTCAAATTTGCTTTATATCATCTCTGGATCTTTACAACTCCTCTCTCTGCTCCTTCATCTTCTTACACTGTCTCACCCATTTCTTCATTCTCTCAACTCTTTTATGCATATGTTGGTAACATTATTTATAGGGATCACCTCATAACTGTTTGCATTCCACACGGAGTTCGAAATGAATAGTTATGACTCTTTGCCTTCCCCCTTCTCATTTTCTTATCTAACACTTTCAGAATAATATAACAGAATGTATTACAGTGGATTTTTTCCTTTCCTACGGAGACTTGCCTTTCCATCACATAAATAAAAATAATTAAATCATTTACATTTATAGATACAATAATACATTTCACTCAGCCCCTTCAACTCTTGGTTCGCCATACATTTGTCTTTTCTGCTACTGTCACTGTCTTTTTCAGTTTCTACTATTATAGTCTAGCTCTACTGCATAACTACTCATTTTTTCCGACTTGACCCATTCCATTGCATTTCTAACAGTGTCATCATATCTCCTTCTGCCCGACCATGCCTCTTTTTCTCATGCCCACAGCGTTCAACCTTCATGGCTCTTCTAAACATCCAGTTCTGCCTTTTTCTCTATGTCAGGTCCTTACCTGAGCCTTTCTACCCATGTTCATACTTTATTTTTGTTTTACGTTATAATCCTCCTTTTTCTCTTCGAAACGATTTACAAAGGAAAATCCACATACTCCCAGACTTGAAATTCTTTAGGCTTCAGTTTTGGTCTTCATCGTGTCTGCTCTCTTTATCACACTTCGGTGTTTCAAACATTCTTTGCTATATGGCTCCTTTTCTTTCCGATGCGATTTACAAAGGAAAATCACATACACCCGGACTTGAAATCTCTTAAATTATGGTTCTAAGTTGCATCGCATCTGGCTCCTTTACACTTCGCGGTATGCGATGAACTTTGCATCGCTGATGCGCGATGTAGCGTTGTGCCGCCACGTGTCTCTTTACATTGGCACATCGCATCACTTCTATCCTTCGCATCGCATTCCTCGCATCGCATCACCTCACCACTTTGCGGTATGCGATGGACTTTGCATCGCTGATGCGCAATGTAGCGCTGTGCCACCACGTGTCTCTTTACATCAACACATCACATCGCTTCTATCCTTTGCATCACATTCCTCGCATCGCATCGCCTCGCCACTTTGCGGTATGCGATGGACTTTGCATTGCCAATGCACGATGTAGCGTTGTGCGACGGGTCCCACTCCTTTGATCATTATGCCCTTTTATATACTTTGGTTCAAACACAAGATATCAACATTATAATATATATATCTAGGCCCACAGAATTCCTGACGGTCAATCTTAATTTTCAAGAAAATATGGTTATAAACCATGATAAACCCGTCTCATGAAATTGAAACCAATATATCGACTTTGGTTAAAATACCAAGGAAGCCAATAAAATAAATACACTCAGGTCCCACAACAATTGTCAATGCATCTTTGCCCGTGATCTAAAAACTCTAACTAAACCATATAATTACTTATGGGCCCACAACTTTATTTCACTGTGCCTCTCCATAATATTTCCAAAGCTTAAACTTTATGTTATAAATTTAACATAATACTTTATAACTTACCCTTTCCGCCTATCAACAGGTCGCATATATGTTGAGGCATGCTTGCACGTTAAATCATATATGGCCCACAATTTACCATAAGATCATATGCCCATACATCCGACGGCTAATGCCTCATCGTGCTCCAACTCAACAATCCAACGGTTATCACATAACTACGATGCATGACATTTAACATACCTTGTTTTAAACCCCATGCAATTACCGACGTGAACACCGTCGGATCTCCCATAGATCTAATCGGATGACAATCGCATTCATTCCACCTCCGTAGTTAATCAACCAAAAGTGACGCGAAATGGGTGTATTGTGCTCGTGACATGTCGCAATATCATTCGATCGCATTCGAAATGGGAAAAACCACCCACAACTCAAAGTTTGTGTGACAACAGTGTCCGGTTTTCTTGAAAACCGCTTAACTTGCAAACTTTGTTTTAAATCGCGTTTAAACGCGGATTTTCACCATTTCTTCATTTAACTTCAATTTCTCATGAAAATATCCTTTTCATTGCATAACTCAATAAATAGAGACTGATTATCGGTGCGCTCTCAGCCAAGCAACCAGAGTTCTAATTTTTTCCGAATCCTTATTACAGAGGTTAATAACTCTCGATGCTACACAAAAAACCATAAATAAATGAATTTTCAAAGGAATAAAGCCCTCCTTTCTGTTGTGTCACTCAATAACCATAAATAAATTAACACTGCCCAAAAAAAACTTCTTCCTGTCTAAACCCTCCTCTTGTAGCCTCTGCCACTTTACTTTCTTTCTTTACAACAATTTCATCTGAATCTGATCTACTTCCTTTGTCTTGGTGCTGCTCCTGACGCAAGCCTAGAGCTTGCCATACCCAGGATCATCAAATAACCATGCTTCAAAGAATGCATACTCAGCAAATTCCCAAATTAAAACATCAATCACTGGCAAATTCATCTTTCTCCCATTTCAACATGCAGAAGCTTTCTTTCATATTTATGGTTATAAAACTCTTCCACAATAATCATTTCTCAAACATCAAATTATTTATCAGTAAGATTTTAGATGCTTCTTAACACCAGAACTATGCCTTAAGTCCCTCATTTATTTTATCACCAACATTCCTCATGTGTTTATACACCATCACAAATTCTTCCTGCATGTGTTGGATTCAGTTAAATGCGTCCTTGAGTTATCATAACAAAATTAACAAAGTTATTTAAACCCCAATTTGGAAGTCAACCAACTAAATTGCGCCCTTCAATTTGCCACAGTCTTCATTATTATCATAATGGAATTCATTCAAGATTCTATTATGAAGCCCAACTCAAATCTTCATATAAAAATTTATACAAAAGTATAGCTCCATGTTTGCACACTTTCATACCATCATTCATATGATCATTCAATTCAAACCCATGCGCCTTTTCAAATTTCATTCACAATCAAACTTTAATCAAACAATTGCGCCTATGGACAAGTGAGATTCGAACTTGACCATAATACCCAGCATTCTACTTCATATTCAAAATATCCAGAATTCAATTTCAATTCTTATTAAATTCAGTTCATACCTTGACCGAATCCATCTCTAAATTTCATATTAACTTCTGGGTAAGTTGAAGATCGCCCTTAGCAATTCCTGAATTGTTTTCACAATTCATCTTCTGTCATATCGATTTCAGGCTTTGTTTGAAATCGAATGTTATCCGGAATGTACTTACCAGTTCTGCGTCCAACGCTTTTACCATATCATTTCGTTTACATATATATCTACGCTCTCTCTGCAAGCTGCATGGAAAGTCAGATGTTAATCAGGATTCCCATCTGGCAATTTCATAAGACAAATTACCCTCGAGCCAAAACTGTCTTTTTTTTAATACAACGCAGCAAGAAATCTTTAACTGTTCTAGCCTTGTCAGATTTCACTGAAACAATTCTGGCAATTCAATTTCTATCCTGAGAAGAGAGAATCTGGCTCAACAGCATTTGCTCACAGGTTGTTTTCATAAATCACTTCCACTAATCGACCCACTGGTCTTCTGCACCTCCACAAAGAATAATCTTGCAACGTTCACCGCTTCTGCATCCAGTTATCAACATTCCGCTCCAATTCACCAATCGATTTCACCATAAAAACTTCTGGATGTAACCTCAAGCTCAAACACTGCAAAGTAGACTGAATTTCATTGGAGTCTCTGTTCCACTCATTGAATCAAACCTGCGCCTTACAAACTGCAGATTAAACACTTAATCGATTTACCAGTTAGCGCCTCCAAACTCTGATAATATCGATCCTCCTACACATTGAATTCAGTTTTTATATAAGACTATTCCGGCAATCAATTCATTGCATCAACGCATTCACTGTCAATTGAACACACAGTTCTTGAAATCGAACTCCCTTTGATTGATTATAAGCTTATGATTTTATATTTACTGGGCGCTCTCAACGCACTAACGAATAGCAATTCTACTATCGACCCCTCAAGATTTCAAAAGCTTGACACTGCAGACTTGTATTAAAACGCTGGTGCTCTCCTCTTTTCATTTGCAATTAATCGAATTCAGATCGATCATTCATAAACAGATAACAAATGTTATATTAATCCCTTTTAGATTGGACATCTCACAATTTCTTTCATTACAGGTTTCCTTTGGTCGATTTTCCAACAATCAATTCCTCATATATAAACATTTAACCAGAATTAACTATAACTTTCACAACCAATCACCAAATGTATATGTATATAATCTGAGATCAAAACAAGATTACTTACAACTTTATTTGGCCTGATATTCCAGATTGATGGCCCTTACAATTTACCAAAGGCTTACAGCCTTGGTTGTTTAAAACCAGCTCTCTACTCCTCTCCTATTCTCAATGTCTTTTTCTCACAAAACCCCTTCCTACTTATACAATTTTAAAAATTATTTAATTAAATGCTCAATCCCTTAAAATCCTCAACAAACCCCTAAATTTCTCAACATCCCTAAAGGATAGGTTTTTATCCCTAAAATCCTTCAATTTATTAAATTTCCTCATATCCTTTTATTAATAAAAAGATATTTACATAAATCCTCACCTTCTCCTATTTAATTCAAATTAATTAATAAAATATTACAAATTATCACACCCCCTTTTAACATATTTACAAAATAAAAAAACGCCCTTGATGCTCCTGCATCACTAGA